>VDFB02252616.1:35451705-35609486 GCA_007258455.2 Sequoia sempervirens
GAGGCCTATAGACCTGTAAGGAGGCAACCCCCAAGATCTTTCGCATGAAGGAAGCCTTGAAATGTAAGTGCCTTATAGGCCCACAGGCCTGCAAGGGAGCAACCCCGAAGATATCTCACATGCAAGAAGCTTTGAGGTGTAAGTTCCTTACAGGCCCTCAGACCCAAAAGGAGGCATCCCCCAAGATCTCGTACATGGAGGAAACCCAGAGAAGGAGACTCCGTAGAGTCGAAAAGTAGCTTTATAGGCACACCTGCAAAGCAACATGTTTACACATAGATAAAACATGCCAAAAAACAAAGCGGCCATGCAGGAAAATGAGAAGATAGTCACCCAGATCATCAAAAAGTTGGAAAGATTTCAAAGGGGTCCCTCAAGAACCTAGCTGGAAGAGAGGGTCCACTCAAGGGACATGCTATTTGAAAGTATGAAGGAGATTCTTTTTCTCAAATCAATTTTTCATCAAGGAATCCTTTCGAAACATGTTCACTTCACCAAGGAATTCAAAAGAAAGAAAGTGCCCCCTCACAAGGGGAAGGTCACTGTTGCTCCCACCTCAAAGGAAAGTTATCAAGTTCTTTCTTTACGAACCCATGATGAAGGAAAAGTGTTTTTTTAGGGATCCAAGTTTAGAATGAGATTCTTGAAAAGAGATTGCAAAGATTCTCGAGGGAAGATTTGTTGGCAACAAATTCATTTTATGAATATCAAAGTATCATAGAAACAACCTTGTCACACATAAAAAGGGAAAACTCAAGCAAAAAAGAGAGAAAGATAAAAGAGAGGCTAAAAGAGACAAAGATATCATAAACAAATGGCACACGAGTGATATGATATTTCAAGGTTAGAGCTACTCATAAATATATAAAAAAGTATAATAGTAGTATATAAATGAATTATCATCACCCTTTACTATATCAGACCATGTGAAGGATGCACGAGAAGACAAAGTAAAAATTAAAAAAATAGTCAACATGGAAAGGAAGCCTAAATTCCCCTAGCGCTTTGCATCATCCCCAATTTGTCGAAAATCAAGCAAAAACATGGAAGAATGATGATATAGATAGAAGAAGGTTTACAACAAAAAAATCACTCCTGTATCTAAGCACCAACAAGGGTGACAAGGGTAATTTAGGTGTTGGAATATGGTTTATAGTGTTGTCATTGATGGCAACCTAAGTTATTATTCCACTCTACAGGTTAGGATTTGTTTATACCAGTAGAAAGAGTGAAGAATATAGTATTACTGGAAGTCAGGATAAAGAACAGGGTATCCGGTTAGTATGTTGATCTGTATGCTTCACCGAATTATCATCTTGTGTTGTGGATCTAGGGGAAGGTTGTTAAGCATCTATAATATCTAATTATCAAGTTTTGTGAAGTCACATTAATTGGTGTATAAGTTAGGAGATCCGGTAGGATGATTTTCTACTTATTTGTTCATGAAAGTTGACTAAATGAACAGGCATGACGTAGATATTTGAGGTGTAAAATTATTAAAATTGTTTTGTGCTTAGAGATTTTGTTCTGGGCCCTCACTATGTTTGGCTAACTTTGATGGGTGTGCATTAAATGTTATTCATGATTTGAGCTGACTATTGGAGAATATTTTATATTTTGTTGAAGCCGACATGAAGTGATTAAATCATTGATAGAAGATATATATAAGAGTTTGGTAAATTCATTTTGCGTGTAGTGTGTATGGGTGTGTTATCAAAGTTTAAGGAAGTTCATTGTGAATATCATAAGGGTTGTAGGGTGACTATGCACAGTTGCATTTGTGCATAGAGGATTTTTGAGATGCGAATGTTAGCAGAGCAAAGAGAAGTGCAGAATCAGATAGAAGGTCCAAAATATGATATATGAGCCTAGTTCTAGAATTGTAACTAGGCATTTGTAGATGCTACCTTCTCAATTCAACCTTTTATGTAATCCAAATATTTTGTAAGGCAGTGAGCCTTCTTGTTTTTGAGAAATGCACTCTAGGAAGTGTGCCTCAATCCATGTGCATTCCCCTTTTTCTCTATACTTTTGACAGAGTATAAATTGTGGATTAACCTCCATCGTAGTTTTTCTCCTAACATGGTTTCCATGTAAAAATCCTTATGTTATGGTGTTATTTCTATTTTCTTTATGTGCTTGCATCTTTATTTTTGTCATTGTAAATGGTTTAAAAGATCATAATTATAAAGTTAAGTTTTGTTGAACATTGATTCACCCCCCCTCTTAGTGTTCCTTGAGTCCAACAATTGGTATCAGAGCTGAGTTCCTCTGAAGAAGTTTAACAACTTGAGGTGGATCTTGGATAATAATGGACTCTAGTAGTCTTCAAAAATAGCTTTTGTTGCACCTGATGATCTTGATCAGTCTAAAGCAAAATTCCTAGAATTGAAAGAAAATCTTGAGGATGCTAAAAAACTCATTCAATGATTGAAGGATAAAATTAATGAATCAAGAGAAAAGAGAAAGGAACTATGTGATCAGCTTAAGTGAAAAGAAAGTAAAAGCATGGAAGATGCTCATCTGAATCAGATCCTGAAGGAAATAACTGAAGAATGTGAAAAGCTAGCTAGAGATAATGCTAACCTAAAGCTTGAAATGGAATCTATGGTGATGAAGATGACTAAGGAGATTGAAGGAAGAAAGAAGAATGAGGAGTATATTTCCCAGTCTTTAAAAGAGAAATATGATGAATGATATAGATTTAATAGTGGATTCATTCAACTGGAGATTGAACTGCAACAATCTAGAAATAATGAACAAGAGCTTGAAAGACAAATTGTTATTCTTATAGATGAACTTTCTACTACAAATGAATACAAGGAGAAGTTTAAAACGAGTTCTGCTAAGCTTGATGAGCTGACTAAAGGACAAAAGGATGCAAATGACAAATGAGGTCTTGGATATGAGAAAGGAGAAAGCTATGAATCTAGACATAAGAATTTTAGGCAAAGAAATTAGATGAAAAAAACTAGAATTTATCCGGTAAGACAACCTAATGCTCATAATTTTAATGGATGTTATTTTACATGTAATAAATTTGCTCACATGTCTGCTCAATGTAGAAGAAAAATAAGTTCAAGTAGTCCATCCTTCTCCTATTGGTGCTTTAGTTGCAAAAAGTTTGGTCATAAGTCAATTGAATGCAAAAGTATATAAAATAACTCTGTCAGTAGCAAGAATGTTAAATTCTACACCTATGGTAGATTTGGGAATATTGCTAACCAATGCAATCAAGGGGAAATCAATGGAATGTCTGGTCTAGACAAAGAAATCTTGTGCGTTACAATTGCAACAGACTTGGTCACATTGCAAGATTCTGTAGAAACAAAAACATGGATAGAAGGGGTCTGGTATACAAAGGTAGAAATGCACAGAAAGATGATAAAGGAAAAGGGAAATTGACTGTGGAAGAAATTAGAGATCAGATGAAGAAGACATGGGTAAGGAAGAGTGAGTCTGATGAAGGAAATAATCCCACACCATAATCTACTTCTGGTAATTCCTTCGAGAATTGATCTCAGGCCATTGGCCTAGGGGGAGTTTTCCAAGAAAATCCTTTACGCCCTATTGTAAGTTGGTGATCGAATATAGGAGATTGTTATTGGTTGTGATAATAGTATACAAATGCATTAGTGAGTACTTGAACATAAATTTGAGAAGTTGAAGGTCTACAGATGAATCTTTCTCACTGTCTAAGAAAGTAGGGTATATGGAACACCTAGGGAAAAACATTTACTGAAGTAAAAGGGTTAGGTGTGTGAGTTACAAAAAGCGATATGGAACCCTTATTTGTCACTTTGCATCGAAGAAGAATAGAAGGAGAGCCTTTGTAATAGAATTTGAAAGAATTGAAGATAATTCGACGGTGAATGTCTTAGGCATTTTAGTTGTTTGTGGATTTTCCATTTAATTTGGTGTTTGGAAGAAGAACTTGTTTGATACAGAAAGAAAAATGAAAAAAATAAAAGGAATGGTGAATTTAGATGAGTGTAGTAGTGAAAATATTAGGGATGTAAGAAACATGTATGTTGTCGGTTGATGAATTGAAATGGTTGGAAGGTGTGAAACACAAAAATCTGGACATATGGAATGAATTCCCTTATTTTCAGAACACGAAAGTGGTTAGGTTTATTCTAGATAGATTGAATGATAATTTTCTAAACCTGGATAAACCCTATCATATTTTGAAAGAGGTGATTGGGAATCTAACTAGTTTATGTACAATCAGAGATATACCAAAAAAGAAGTCGATCGGGAACAAAGAAGTCAAAACCCTAATGGAAGTATCTGGAGATCAGAGAGCATTGATAATTTTGACTATCAAAGACCCCGTGAAAAGGTATATTGCGCATGGAATTTCTTATAAAATATTTTTTAGAAATAGGGAAGGATCAACTTTGGTAGGCACAGTTTATATTTCTCATAAGATGATAATGGAGGATCGGGATTTTTACCTATGGAAAATGTGCAACTGACAAAGGAGGTAGATTACCCTTTCAATTTTGGTACCTTGGTTATGTGTCTTATGATGTACTTTTTGAATTTTTTTCCATTGAAGAACAATGTTGTATGGGAAAAGAATGAATCAGTTTGTAGGCAGATTTTTTAACACTCTAATACTTTGGAAAATTGTAAGCAAGAGTATGTAAATTTCTTTAAATAATTGCTAGAAAAGGTTGGAGAAATTAGCATTTCCATTTTGGTAAGAGCACTTGATTCTGGCTCTTCTTCTAGTGAGATGGAGAAAAAGAGGAAAAGAGAAAAACAAACCATTGAATGCACTCCTCCAACATGCAAAACCCCTAAAATTGAAGGAAAAAGAAAAGAACAAGTAATTGTGGATATACCAGATGAGGAATCTGATGAGAAATATGAAGACACTCCAAGGGAAGAACCAGAATCAGTTGAACTAGATGAAGTAACGACAGAAGGTAGTGAAGAAGAAAGTGTTTTATCCAAAGAAAATATACTACAGCTTATTCATGAGAAAGATGGGATGCAAAAAATTGTAGACATATGGACTATTAGACCTTCATTTGAGCAGGATATGATTGAAAACACAATAAGTGCTTATTTTGTGCACAATAATATTAGTTTGGAGAGCTTGCATAATGTTTTTCTTGAAGAGATGGGGTATGTGCAGGATAATGATGGGCCAAAAAGTGGTGATATGATGGGTATCTATAGGCTATGTGGTTGATGAAATTAAAAGGGTTTTTAAAGGAGATTCTCAGCTTTCCACCAATATAAATTATGCTTTACTTTGAATTTAATAATAAATTATTATTATTCATTTTTTATTTGAATTACAACTAAAGTCCTGATTGATAGGCTAATTGAAAAACATCTATAGCTTTCAAACAGTATCACATTTTTTGAATCCAAAATATGCACCACATTTCTAAGCCTTCACATATATGGGATGAAAAAGAAAAATTAGATTTCATGAAGTTTTGACCAAGTTAAGGTGGATTTAGACATACAATTTTTATATTTTTAAAACTGTAATAAAAAATTCATAATTAATTATTTACTTGGAAAAAAATTACAAAAAATATGCATCCACATTTGGACAGGTCCTCTATATAATCTAAAATATTATAAAAATATTTATCATTAAATTATTGTGGTTAGGGTGGTTGAACCATACACCTACTTCTTATTTTTCCCTGAAATTTAAAAATTACTCTTGCATTGAAATTTCAAATTTTCACTGATAGATTTTTAAAAAAAAAAACCTAGTAGTTTAGAAACTACATTCAATTTGCTATAGATTCTATTCGTACATATTTTTGAAATTTAATATAGATAACTTAATCAAATTTTTACGTCAAGTTGCCTAACTTTGATTTTTCTAAATTTTTTGCCACTTAAGGGCCTATTTTTTCCATGATGATCCTACACATACCCGATGATTGAATGTATTAAGGAGATCATGGACTCTGAGTCTCAAGACAAGAAGGAGGGAGAAATAATTCTACATCTAGAGGAGCTGTTTAGGTTATCACTCACCAAGATGAAAGGGAAAATGAATGAGTTAAGGCAATGCATAAATACAGTGAACAACATCTACAACTATTGCTTCTGTTGGCCTCATGCAGTTGGTAAATACAAAGAAAAGTTGGAGCAGATTGAAACTGAGTTGATCAAGATTGGTCAAAATTATGGAATTTTTTAGGACTAGGATGGTACAATCAAGAAAAGGATTCAAGAGTTGTAGTCTGAGCACACAAAAGTTCAATTCAACAAAAAAAATCTTGTGGACACCTTTTGGAAAGTGAAGGATTTAACAGAATGCAGATTGGAGCAACTAATTGAGATTCTAAGGAAAGGAGAGAAACTAGAAGTCTAAGCTATCGCTATTCTGGAATCCCTCATCAAAAATATCTAGACATCTAAGAACAATAGCTTGATCATAATCATTGGGATTGTGGTAGAAGCTTGGAAGAAATTTCTTCCAGAGATGAAAGATAAGTACAAGATAATCTTCTAACTCGAATATCAGTCATATTTCTTCAAGTTTTGAACCAGTTTTTGAATTAGTAATTTTTGGTTACATTTCAAAGGGGCATATTGAAAACATGTTTGTCATTGATGTCAAAGGGGGAGAGAGAGCAGTGAAAAATGCTTTATCATTCTCAGGGGGAGTTGTGTTTTGAAATTTTGAACTTTCGCAGTCTAATCACATTGGTTCTAGCACTTAGTCATTTTTCACTAAGTGATGCCATCAATACCAAAGAGAGAGATTTTTGGAATATGGCTTCTAGTGTTGTCATTGATGGCAACCTAAGTAATTATTTCAGTCTGCAAGTTAGGATTTTTTTATACCGACAAACAGAGTAAAGAAAATAGTATTACCAGAAGTCAGGATAAAGAACATGGTATCCAGTTAGTATGTTGATATGTATGCTTCACTGGATTATCATCTTGAGTCATGGATCTCAGGGAAGGTTGTTAAGCATATATAATATCTAATTATCAAGTTTTGTGATGTCGCATTAATTGGTGTATAAGTTAGGAGATCCGGTAGGATGATTTTCTACTTATTTGTTCATGAAAGTTGACTAAATGAACAGGCATGACGTAGATATTTGAGGTGTAAAATTATTAAAATTGTTTTGTGCTTAGAGATTTTGTTTTGGGCCCTCACTATGTTGTGGCTAACTTTGATGGGTGTGCATTAAATGTTATTCATGTTTTGAGCCGACTATTGGAGAATATTTCATATTTTGTTGAAGTTGACATGAAGTGATTAAATCATTGATAGTGGATATATATAAGAGCTCGGTAAATTCATTTTGTGTGGTGTAGTGTGTGTGGGTGTGTGTTTGAAGTTTAAGGAAGTGCATTTTAAATATTAGAAGGGTTGTAGGGCGACTATGCATAGTTGCATCTGTGCATAGAGGATTTTTGAGATGCAAATGTTAGCAAAGCAGAGTGAATTGCAAAATCAGACAAAAGGTCAGAAATATGATCTATGAGCCTAACTAGAACTGTAACTAGGCATTTTTAGATGCCACATTCTCAGTTCAATCTTTTTATGTAATCCAAATATTCTGTTAGGTAGTGAGCCTTCCTATTTTTGAGCAGTGAGCTCTAGGAAGTGTGCCTGAATGCATGTGCATTCCCCTTGTTCTCTATACTTTTAATAGACTATAAATTATGGATTAAACTCCATAGTGGTTTTCCCCCTAATAGGGTTTCCATGTAAAAATATTGGTGTTATGGTGTTATGGCTATTTACTTTATGTGCTTGCATCTTTATTTTTTTCAACTACTATAAATGGTTTGAAAGATCAGAATTATAAAGTTAAGTTTTGCTTAACACTGATTCACCCCCCCTCTCAGTGTTCCTTGAGTCCAACACCAGGAACACATAACACAATCATAGGGGAACACATCACAACACACATATCTAATCTAAAGGTAAAGAAGAGGCCTCCCCCTAACATTAATCAACCAAGAGGTCATCCGCTTCCCAATCTAGATCATTGTAAGGGGAAGGAGGATGGGCCTACAATGGTGGAATATTCGGGGGAGGAGCTTTTGACCCTCCCGTAACAAGGGATAAGGAAGAAGGCCCCACAATGTCTTCTCCACTACACTCTTGTGGAGCTATGGTACATGAATTTTCAAAAAATTGTTGACAAGGTTGGAACTTCATCTTCTATTTCATCGAGGGATGTGAGCTTCCCATAGACAAGGCAAGAGGCACAAAGGAGGAGGAGGAGAAAATTATGAAAGATACCACTGAAGTATTTGACATATCTATTGGTTTAGGGAACAATGGGATGTTTGAAAGAGACATCAAAAGGGGTGGCTCCACCAAAGGAGCAATAAACACTTGCACCTTTTTGGGGTTAAGCACAATTACATTCACAGCGGGAGATGAAAGAAAAATTGAATTCAATTGAACACAAGCAGAGTTGAGGAGAGAGGAGGACACATCAAGAGGCCCTAAAGTAGGGGTGGATGTCTCCTCTTCCTTCTTCACCTAAGTTGAATACTCAACTACAAGATCCTTTCACCTATGCTTGTGCTCACATGCAAGGCAATTTCTTTGAATCTTTGAACTAGAGACCAGAGGTTGCGAAGGGATGGAAGACTCATACTCAGCCATGGGAGTGTCCACCATAGCTGCTTCCAATGGAGGGGAAGGCTCTTGAATAGGCTCTTGAATGGGAGCAAGAGGAAGATATTGAGAAACAATAGGGGGAGACGATTCTAATGCCTCGAGAGTGGACCTCTTCTTATTTAATTCCTTAGGAGTAGAATCGATGGGAGGCTGTGGAGGTTGAGATGTAGAGGATTCCCCATGGGGACCTTTTCCCTTGCCATACAAGTAGTACCGTCTAAGTGGTTTGGTAGGGAGGTTTGATATCCTAATTTTAGGCTTATGCCAAGCAGGTATCATCAAACTCAGTGGGTAAAATCTAGGCATATTCATCCAAAACACTTCTCTAGAAAGAGGAGTGGGAGAGCCATCCCGAGGATGGGGGAGCTTCTCTTTTCCATTTCATGAAGAGGAGGAAGCTAGATGTTATGCTATAAGAAGAGTTAATTTTGGTTGTCCCTTGCCCCGGTCTTATACTTCACATAATTCTTGTAAAGGTAGGTTTGTTCTTGGGGGGAACAGACCAAATAGGGTGGGCCAAAAATGATCCACTGAGCAGCCCCCATGGGACACCAATGGTTGGTATCTAATGTCATGCACTACATGAACAAAACCTTCATGGGAGAACTTCAAACACTTATTAATGATGGAGGCGATTGGATTCATGGAAGCTAGCTAGGGTATGCCTAACTTCATCCTGAGTAAATTCAACTCTGGAATAACATTAAAAATTATGTCTATAACCCTAGGTCCAACTAGGACATGCAGAGTTATTGAGCCATATGGCTTGAGAGAAAGACCATCATGTGTGAAAATGGTAGGTTTTGTTTCTTCGTATTCCTTTCTATGCAATGAATTAAGCCATAGCGTCTCTTTTGTAATGAAATTCACTCGGCTTGTGGGGTCGACTAAGACCCCTGTCACAATGTTGCCATTGATACGAGTAGTAATGTAGAGGGGAGAGGGCTTATTGTTCAAGGGTAAATCCTGAGACATGAATTTCATGTCTGCGGAGCTGGGTGCAGATTGTGTGATAGGAGTAACTGTGACCATGTTAACATATGCCTCGGGCCGAGTGCTAGAATCAAAGGGATCGATAATCATGTTGGAAGAATGAAATGAAAATGGGTCTATGTATATCTGCAACTCACTATTCACTTTCACCACTTATTTGTTTGCATTTGTTTTACTCCCATCGAGGTGAATAGTACCATACTCGATCTAGTCTTGTATCTTGTGATGCAAGCACATACAACATTCAATATCATGTCTATTAACTTGATGATATTGATAGAAGGTATTCACATTATACCAACTAGGGTAAGGTTCTTTGAGAGGTTTAGGATTCTCCAAGGCTATGATCTTATCCTTTAACAACTTCTGCAAGATGGAAGAATAAAATTCTACCAACTTTGTGAAATTTTTGTTGTGTCTGAGGACATTATAATTCTTAGCAGCTATTACATTCGTAACAACCTTACCCTTTCTAGAGATCGATACAATGGATTTTCCTTTTGAACAGAAGCACAAGGAGGATCCCTCAAACTAAACTACCATTTGTTGATATTCTCGTAATGCTACACATAGATGCATGGATGAAGGGTACTTCATCAGGGAAAATTTTTCCTTTGAAGGTCTTTTTAGGTTCCCTATGAACACCTTATGTGCATCAGAATTGGGCAGTAGATACGAGATCTATGAGAAGAGTGCTTTGTACCGCACTATGAAATTGGTGATCTTCTCATTATCCCCTTGTTTACATTAGATGAGATCCAGATAGGTCATCTTCAGTCTGATGTTGGCTTGGAACTATCAGAGAAACTAATTTACCAGTTGATCAAATGAGAAGATAAAATTGTCGAGTAAGGAACAATACCATTCGAGCGTTATGTCCTTAATAGATTGAGGAAATAATTTTTCCATCAATGCATCGTGATGGAAGAAGCCTATACACAGGGAATTAAAGGTAAACACATGCATTTGTGGGTCCCCTTTTCCCCCATATTTTTTTGAATTAGGGAATCTCCATTACTTGTGAGAATGGACTGTTTAGGATTGGTATCGACAATGGTCTATGTCAGAACAAGGGTTGAAAGATAGGCTCAGCAGAGGCTTGGGAGAGACTCACCAACTGGCTTTGCATATTACCCATATTCTGAAGAAGAGTATTCAAAATAGGGTCTTGGGATGACAAAGGTCCAGTGGAATCTCCTCCATAACCAACACCAGAGCCACCTTCGGAACCACCAACATTACCACCATCGTAACCACTACCATAGGAACCGCCACCAGCAAGGCCTCCACGAGAGGCACCTCTACTTCTGAAGCCACTACTAGGGCCTCCACCGAATCCACCTTTGCTAGTGCCATTTCCATCGCTGAAGCTACCACACTAACAAATCTTCCACCACTCAACCCGCTAAAATCTCCACCACTAGAGGTGACAAGAGGGGTGAAACTAAAATGCAAGGGTATTATATTCACTTTGATAGTTTCAGATCTCTTAGAGACAGACAAGATGATAATTGATGGGACTATGTCGGCCATGTACACAGACATGGGAGGCATCAACATTCCTAACCATTTCTCATGTTCTTCAAAAGTGGCCCCGTGTATGATGTTATGGTTGTTTGGAGGGGCACATGCTTTAGTCAGACTAGAGAGAGTAGCTAGGAGTTATATGCCTGTTCGGTCTTTTCCCACCATATACTTTATTTTTCTAATAACTTTGGCGGACCTAACCATCTTTGGATCCCTTTCCAAGTGATTTTCCAAGTCATCCAATCCTTTTCTACTAAGGGTAGAGATATATTCTGAAGGAATGTGAACAACCTCATGCTTGTCTATCGATGATGGTGTAGGAGATGTAGGGGGAGTGGGGACGTGGTTGGTCTCATCAAAAAATCCTACGTCACCCCTTGAAAATTGCTCCTAAGTAGCAAGACCAATGGTAGATCCAACAAAATGGCTTATACAGAAAACAAAAGTGACCTTCATCCTTTCCATCAGAAGGTGTCACAAAATTATCCTAACAATGTACTTAGAAGTCATGGAATGGGTTGTGATGCTCATAAAATTTCACAACACTCAAGCTTACAATGATCACAAGACACAAAGGAAAATTCTCAACACTGATGAATGGACAGACATTAGTTCATGTTAGGCTCACCAAAAATGTAAGAGAGGGGGACCAACCATGTCAAGGCTCTAGGTCACGAAGAGCTGAGAGTGGAGGGCTGCCCTAACTTACCTCACTCTAAAGGGTATCTTGGAATAAGAATTGAGAATGATGAGGACTATGATGTACTTCAATCACTCTATAGATCCTGAACTTAAGTTTAGGCTAGGAAAGCTAGTTTTTGGAGTCAGTACTATGCCTAAAACAACTCTCTATCCGAGGACAACAATGTAGTTTTGGGACATCAACACGATGCATTAGCATCTATTGGGTGTGCTGGCGTCTGTATGGTTATAAAAAAATGAACAAAATAGAAAATTCTCAAAAAAAATCTTACAGCCTAGCTAACTAATCTTGATGGTAAAAACAAACTGAGAAAGTATAGGAAATATAAATTAAAGTGATAAAACAAGTAAACAAGAACTAGGGTGACAAAGATAATCTCACAAAGATGCACGTTCGCTAGCTAGCTCCACAGTTTCTCTCACCTGCACACAAGAAAGAAGGGGAAAATTGTTGGGGCTATATAGGGGCCTGCCTCAGTTAGATCCTTGTTTTGGTGTTTCCACCTCCATGGACATCCAAATAGCAATGAGATAGAAATATGTGATAAAGAAATAAAGAAAGTAGAGATTGCAATAAACACTACAAAATAGTATTATGCTACTCAACCAAATCACAAAGGAGAGGAGCGAAACGTGACCACCTCCCACCAAGAGCTCACTAGCCAATGGAGGAGAATACAGACTTGGAAAATTCACCACAGCCACAACTATGAAGAAGTGAAGCCTCACAAGCCTCTAATCCCACACTATAATGGCTTGCTTCACACTTGCTATGTGGATTTGATGGAGTGCTACTGCTAATGCAATGGAGTGTTGAGAATGCTGCTTGAAAGTGAAAGTGAATGTCGAATAGCTTTAGAGTGTGTGTAGGAATTGCAAGAGGATGAAATGAGATGAAGATGGATGAATTTGAAGGAGAAGAGGGAAGAATCTACCATTTTCAGGGTCGGTTGGTCGAAGAGGGGCATAACACATTGTTCCTAATTGAAAGTGTAACGCCTTTTCCAACTTCAGATGCGAGAATCCATCAGGGATGGTAGTGCACCATGTGGATGTCTATTCACCATGTGTGCATCCCCGATAGAAATTTCCTCACCGACACAATAGACAGATGCCAAGTGGAAGTAAGGTAGTTGGGTGATGTGGAATTTCACCTTTAATTTGATTTTCTAAGGTGAGGTTGTGTAAAATGGGAACTTGCAAAAGGGGTGTAGATTTTCTCCCATACACTAATGTCCCTTTGTCCTTTTAGATCACTCCACGTGGTAGTCGCCCACTTCCTCACTAAGAAAAAAAAGGCACAGGCAGGTCCCATACAGGATGGCAGGGAGTGGTCAGGATTCACCCACATCACCCGCTATCAACTATCGATCCTTGCTTGATCAAATTTTCACTGCATTTAAAACCAAGTGGGCCCCTCCATGAAGGGAAAAATGTTGAAAATCCACTAGCCTATCACATTATTTTAAGAAAAAATAAAATCAAATGGGGTAGCAGGGAGCAACCTTGATGAATCCACATCAATAAACAACCACCGTTGATCACACCAATTCATCACCCATAGTTCTTTCAAAAGTGTTGGGCCTACCAATGAGGAGGGCATGTGGCATTCACCTACTAGTCCATTGGAATATTTAAATGAAAAAAAAAACAGAGTAGGGGCGTGGGGAATGACTATGATTTGCTTGCAGTGATCGAACTGTCATCATAAAACCATAAATCTGCACATGCCAAAAATTAGTTCATAAAAGAGGGCCACCACTAGGCTTATGGTAGATTGGGACATAATAATTAAGGTTAAAACCTTAGGTGACTATGGATAATATTAAAACTCAAGCCTAGAACCAGAAAAATATTTTGAAGAACATCAACCCCGATCAATATAAGGAAAAAAATTCTACTGTGACGGGCAATAGTCGAGATTGTTAGGACTCAGGGGTCAGTAACATAATGGACTCAATGACATAAGTCACAACTTAACTAATTAGGAACCTGTGAAAAAAGGTCAATGGTGAAATATAACTATTTCCATAAACTTTAGACTCAAGGGTAACTTAGGAAGGGTTTTAGCAATATAAACCCTAAAACAGTGGCAGTGAACCAAACCCTAAGCCTATATAGATCTGGATTTAACCAAAGTTTTGTAGAATTTTGAGATGGAACATGAAGCAAATTCAGAGGTGTCATCAGGGTCCTCCATACTACCTTCTTCAAACACCACTGTAAGTTGTACTCTCGAAGTCTGAAGTTCAAAATAGTTTGAACTTAGCATATTTAACAACATCCTTCTAAGGGGACTCCATAAGATGTATGACCAAGGCTCGAGGCCCGAACTTTTGCAACCTCTTCAACACTTGCACAACATCTGCAACACAACTTCAATCTCTGACATCAATGACACATTTAGATTAAATCCAACATCCTCCTTTACTAGGTCAGGTCCATTTCACCTATGATCCTCTTTCATCATGCCAACAATCTCCCTTGCATGATTTCCCCTTTTGACATCAATGACAACAATATGCCAACAACTACAACCACTAATCCAACACTTGAAATCTCACATTCCACTTCACAATTTCACACCTTACAACTTTGCAATTTGCATCATTTTCATCACACACATCATCCCTCAGCAACTCAACTCATATTTGTATCTACTTCAACCTTGAAACCTTTATCCAAGGTTGTCTATGCACCACAAACATGAAAATTCAGATTAGATCAACACCAAAACACTTCTATGGTAGATAGAAGTGAGTAAATACCATATCAAAACTCAATTGGGACCCAAATCAACAACACTACTCAACTACACACTTAAACAATATGTATCCTTCACATGTAGTGTAAACACTAGGTTAGTCATTATCCATGCAAACACTATTAAAATTTGAAGTACACACTTCCTCAAGCTGAAGGATGACTTGCAAACCACACACCATTCTTGAACATGATGTAGAATGCTCCATAAACACCATGAAATCCAACAAACTCCTTTGAAATAAATTTCATTTGAAGAATGTACAAGCCCAGTACACTCAAACTACTCTGCCATACATTGTGTTGTGTGGTCTCACAACACACCCCAAGACTATAAGACTTGGGGACCCATGTGAAAAATAACACTTATGGCAGGTGCTGGCTAGTTGAAGAGATCAGTGAAAGCTAAAGTCTAAGGTAATTTTTTGGAGTGCTTTATGATTTGAGTGTACAAGGTATTGGGTACTGGAGGGCCAAAAATGTAAAAATGTTACTGCAAAATGATTTGAAGTGTTTCAGCCCAAGAAAATGTGGAGGTTCTGGTGGAATCCAAGGTCTAGGAAAATTTTATTTTGGAAAAAGCTGAAGTGTTAGGTACTAGGTAATAATGTTAAGTTTAAAGTTAAATGCTTAAGTTTTCCTGAGGGTCTGAAGGAGTGGTAACCAGCCAAAAGGATATAATTATGCAATAATATGATTTTAAAAGTGTGATATTCATGATATGTTTAAAATGATGATTTGTCAATGATGGTTTTGTTTTCATGAGAGTTTTGTAAATGTTTTAAAAGGGATTTAATATGTATTGTGCTTGGAGGAAGAATAGATTGTGATGCACCATTTAGGTATGGACGGTCAGGAAAACTTGGGTTGTAGGAAAATCCAATGGTGTTACCAGGTTCAATAGTACACTTTAGAAGCTCATGCGAGGACAAAGTTTGTTGCGAAGAAGTACCGAGTATTGGGAAATCGAAAACCTTGGTATTACGCATGCAATGAAGAAGTGTTCTCAGTCTTAGGGTCATTCAATTATGAGAATATTTCATCTGATTCCAAACCTGAATGTATGAACAGAAGGTTCACTTGATCATTTTGAACATATGGGAAGTTCCTACATTTTGTTTGGTGGGTTTTTTTGGTTCCAAGATGGAACCCTAATAATACAAACATGAAGATCCTGAAGGTTATTAACATGCTAAAGAAGGTTGAAATCCATTGACTTCATTGGTGATTCTCTTTCCAGTTGTCATATTTCACATACCTTGTTGTGATTTGTCCCTTGGATTTCCTCTCATGTATTTTTCTAATCTTCCCCGTGTCTTGTTCTTATAAAAGGCTAGGAGATGTTTCATTTTAAGTTAAGTTTAGAATTTGTGGATGTTAGAGAATCAAAACTTCTTTAAGTCTTGTTCTTTCTCCTATTTTCTAAATCATTTCAGATTGAAAACTTGTATGCACATAGAAGATAATCAATATCATAGCTAATTTGAAAGCTACCACTTGGTATGAAATATTGTGTAGCTGGTTATTTGTTCAACTGGACAAGACTATATGCTGCACTGTTTAAGGGTTCATACAGAACCTACCTAGTGTCCAAATAAACCCCCCTTTCTTTAAAGTCTCACATTATTCTATGCCTAGCTATGAAGCAATCTGATGAAGTATAGAGTGGTTTTCTTTGTTTTGGTTAATTCTTAGGGCATGAATGGATAATACCTAGGAGCAATTTTACTTTTCAGTATTTTTGATGCCCTATTTTAGAATAGATGTTTAAATTTTAGAAAATATTTCAAAAAAGATATGAATGAATATAAATTTTATTGCAAATATTTTGATTCCATAAATTTTTTGAATGCTTAAAGATAAATTTACTTAAGTGATAGAAAATTTATTTGAAATACATGAAATGTTAATACAAATCTATTGATTTCATGAAATTTTCTGATGACCGAATTGAGAATATCTTGTACATATCCTTATGATTCCTTTGAAAATTGGATATTATTGTTTACCCCTTGTGATTAGTAGCATTATCACAATGAACCATGATGCAAACCTAGTATGGTCAAGACCTAAAATAAATGACCCTTGGGATTAAGCTAAGTCAACCTAAGATTTGGGTTTTCTAGGTTCATTCTTTCAAGTAAAGATAGGTTCATGTGGTCTCTCCATGAGGATTTATCTGCAATGTTGGTGTGCGACTAAAATCGTGATCAACAAATACCTCTTAAGGCACGAAAATCATCAGTAAGTTGCCTAAGGGTCCTATAATATCATGTTTTTGGGCTTAATACCCTTAATAGGGGGTGGTAATGCAATCCATCTTGCATTGCCAAGGTCTTCCATTTTTCGTTCAATTTGTGTTTTTGTATGTAGGAATGACAACTTTTTGAGTTTGTAAGGTTTGGATATCTTGCTTGTTTGAGGATCTTGTTGAGATAGATGTTGAGGAGGACCTAAGATGATCCTATCATCCTTGTAAAGTATTAGTTGTTCTTTAGGAAGGAGGACACTTATGTTGGGAGGAGGATCTTGGTATATTCAATTGGTATTTGTTCCAAGAGTTTACAAATTTCATCTTTGCTTGTTATGTCACATCCTTGTTTGCTTAAGATCATGAAGCCCTTTCCATATGTGTCTTCTAGGTTGATTGATGTGTTGGTCACTTTGTTAACATAGGATGTGTTGGCCTCCTACAATGATATAACAACTAAGCCTTTACAACTATGATTCAGAGATTGTAAATCTAACTTGAATAACTATTTCAATCATGATGAAGGTGCATTTAACTTGTCAACCTAGGGACGTGAAATTGAAATGGGTTAGCACAATATTTGCACTAGTAACTCAAAGTAGCCATTTTCATTCTACAGCTAAGAAAAGCACAATGTTGAAAGTAAATTGCCTGGAAAGGAATAACATAAATTCTGAACATCAACCAACAATTATACTAAGCTAAAATGGATGAAAAAAATGAAAATCTGAGCAAACAAACAAGAAATTAGTACTCTTTCTACTTTCGCTACAGGAATAGTCACATAATGGAATTCTAGTGGCTCCAAGAACAATCAACACTAGATTCTTAACTAATTATTGAATAGAAAGTAATAACTAGGCTAAACTAATCTAAAGGATGGATTGCTCACCAAGTGGGCCACCTTGGATAAGTATATCCTCTAAAACTAATACAAGATATAAATAGGAACATCTTTTATGGCTTGAAATAGAGGTATTTGGACACATATATGCTTCAGCTGATCCAAGATGTCAAAAGTTGTGTCCTCTTTGTCTTCCTCTTGATTGGAAACTTCCAATCTCTAAGGAAATGGTGGTTCTTGTTTAGTCTGCTTAACTGGGACTAGTTCAGGATCTTTATGTGCTTTTGGCTGAATGGAATCATTTAGAGGTTCCTCTTCCTCTTCCACATGAAGCTCAGTAATGGGTATGTGCAGGATCATCATGGAAAAAAGAGGCCCTTAAATGGAAAAAAATTCAAAAAAATCAGAGTTAGGAACTTGACGTAAAAATTTGAATAAGTTATCTTTATTATTTCAAAAATATGTAAGAATAGAATCTGTAGCAAATTGAATGCAGTTTCTAAACTACTAGGTTTGTTTAAAAAGAAAAAGAAATCTATTTGGTGAAAATTTGAAATTTCAATGCAAGGTACTTAAATTTGGGAAAAAAATAAGAAATAGGTGTCTGTTTGACCACCTAACCAAAAATAAAATGATAATATTTTTTATAAGATATTAGATATAAGTAGAGGACTCATGCCCCAATGTGATGCATATTTTTTGTAATTTGTTTCCAAGTAAATAATTAATTATGAATTTTTTATTACAACTTTTTAAAAAATATAAAAACTTGTATGTCTGACCACCTTAACTTGGTCAAAACTTCATGAAATTTAATTTTTCTTTTTTTAATCCTATAGTATGCAAAGCATAGAATGTGGCGCATGTTTCAGATTCAAAAAATGTGATATTGTTTAAAAGTTATAGATGTTTTTCAATCAGCCTATCAATCGGGACTTTAGTCATAATTTGAATAGAAAATTAATAATAATTACTTATTAAATTCAAAGTAAAGCATAATTTATATTGGTGGAAAGGTAAGAATCTCCTTTAAAAACCATTTTCGTTTCATCAAATTTTGATAAAAAAATAGTCAACAGCCACATACCCATCATATTGCCACTTTTTGGCCCATCATAATCCTGCACATACCCTAATAATAGGTGTGGAAGGAGTTGGTAAAGTAGTTCTTGAATGCAAATGAATGTCATTCACACTCACAACATATGCAGGGAATTGATTTTAATTGGCAGAGTATATTGGCTACTTTTATGGTTTGTTATTTGGGTTAGGTGTGGGCTGAGCTGGTAGCTGAGTAGGTTTAGGTGCATTTGAGTTTGAATTAGTAGGAGGAGGCATTAGAGTAGGTTGCTGGGGTTGAGAAGGTAGCCACATGTAACTAGTTGTCTGGTTTGGCCATTGTTGTCCTCCACTCCTTTGAGATGTTTGCTGCTAGTTTCTTGGAGGTGGTTGCCAAGGTCCTTGAAACTACTACCAATTCCCCTGAGGTTTCTACAACTGGGGTGGAGAGTTTTGATGATTGGTCCAAGCATTTGGAGGGTTATTCCAAGGTTGTGGTGGATATCCTCGATAGTCAGATGGATATGGAGGCTACCATTAGTTACCAGATGAATAAGAATTAAAATATGGCCCAACAAAAGATAGTGGATCTGGTGGCATATCTTTTCTTGGAGCCCATGGCCTCCTTTGTACAACATAGTAGACCTGATCCTCTTCAATTTCGATTGGTTTGAACTTAGGTGGAATCTTCTTGTTGTCAATATTAGCTACCATCTTTCATATGCGGTCCTTCTTCCTTTGTTTGCAATGGGGCCAATATTCTGTCCACATTGCCTCTACCTCCTCATGTTTCTTCTTAGCCTGAAGTGTATCTAGTTGAGTAGTTAGATTGTTTATGATATCTTGCTTGAAATCTATAGAAAAATGAGTAATCTCCATTCTTGGGACTCCAGTAGTAGATGACTTACCCATAGAGGATTGGTAAGCTCTCCCTTTCTTTGAGGCTTCCCTAGATTAGTTTTGACTTAGTTTCTTGATGTCTTCCCAAGGAAATTGGGTGATATCTCCTCTTGCCATCAGGTCCAAGGCATCAATGCAACTCTCATTAATTCCCCTTATGAAAAGAATCTTTTGTGATTCTTCATTAAGGGTATGGTGTGGAGATTTCTCTAGGAAAAACATAAACCTTGAAATGTAATCCTCCAAGCTCTCATCTTCCTTCTGTTGTATCCTAAAAATGTCATCTCCTCTCATGTCATTTCCCTTGCAATATTATTTATACTTCTTAAGGAACTTTGTCTTCATTTCCTCCCAAGTAGCCATAGTATCTCTACCTAGGCTCAAAAACCATCTTAGTGTAGCCTCTTTCAAAGTGGTTGGAAACAACTTAAGCCCATAAGCATTAGTGGTATAATCATAACTCCTACAGAGTATATCAAACTTGAACAAGAAAGTATCAAGGTCTTCTGTAACAAGTCCATAGACCTTAGGAAGTGCTGAAGTAAGGATATTTTTGAGGTTGTCAATTTCATTCTAATGAGTAGTGGGGAAGGAAAAGCTGGTTGGTTAGGTTTGTTTCTATTTGTATCACCCATGGCCGCTTGAAGGATTTCTAAAGCAAAGGGGTTTTCAATTAGATTTTGGTCTTTAGAGGAATCTTAAGAACTGGTCAGGTTAGGAAATGTATCAGTGAAGGGGTGTGGTTATTCTTCTTCTTCATTTCTGGGAAGATTTGGAAGCTCTTCTAGGTAGAATGAATCAGGATTATTAGGAAGGAATCTCCCATAAGCATCTCTTCTCCTCCCTCTAGACATGTGGTATCAACTCAACATTAGCCAACTCACACAAAGAATTGGTGAAAGAATAGTGGACCATTAATTTCCTAGATGAACTTATTCTAAGAATAAACTTCAAAAATACTACAACAAGAAAACTATCAATGACTCCAAAGAACTTCCTAGTTTGACACCATCCCCAATAATGACACCAAAAATGTTGGCCTCCTACAATGATCTAACAACTAAGCCTTTATAGCTGTGATTCAGAGATTGGAAATCTAACCTGAATAGCTATTTCAATCATCATGAAGGTGCATTTAACTTATCAACCCAATGATGTGAACTTGAAATGGGTTAGCACCATATGTGCACTAGGAACTCAAAGTAGCCATTTTAATTCTACAGCTAAGAAAAGCACAATGCTGAATGTAAATTTCTTGGAAAGGAATAACATAAATGTTGAACATTAAACAACATCTATACTAAGCTGAAATGCATGACATAAATGAAAATCTAAGCAAACAAATAGGAAACTAATCTATTTTCTTTGGCTACAAGAATAGTCATAGAATGGAATTCTAGTGGTTGCAGGAACAATCAGTGCTAGAGTCTTAACTAATTATTGAAAAAAAAGTAATACTAGGCTAAACTAATCTAAAGGATGGATTTCTCACCAAGTGGGACCCCTTGGATGAGTATCCTCTAAAACTAATACAAACTTAGATGCTCAAACTAATAACCTCATTTTATTCATTGGAAAACATGAGTACAAAAGAGTAGCATAACTGTATTGTTAAAAACTTAAAAATGCAAGTACATCATTAGATCGTGCAACCTTCTGAGAAGGAGCATCTAATTCTTATAATTTATACTACCAACTAAGCAAGTCGGTCAAATCCACAAATTGGGAGGATGCTATTTAGGGAAAGCAGGGAAAAAAATGGAAGTGCAGTTATGCCTACATGGAATCTGGTTAGACATGCATGTCCAAACACAAATTTAGCACTGTAATAATGCCCCATATTTTCTCAACAACAATAAAGGCCATTACAAGGTAGTTACATTTGATTTGCATGGGGAATCCCTTACCGTCAACCTCCTTTGATCTTTGAATGATTCCCTTGTTGGACTTTATGGTGCATGACCAGCTGGCGGTGTCTTTCTCAACTTAGTATCCTCAAATTATATCTGCATGGCAATGTTAGTACACACAATAATTGCATATCTATAACCACCTTAAAGAACATTCATTAACCACATACAGAATTAATATAGATAGTCCATATAGTATTCCAATGTCATTAAAGATTTGCAAAATAGGATTAGGCCCAATTTCTATAGTTTTGAGGAAATAGATCATAAAAATGCCAACACTTAACATCAAGGTCCATGACAAATTCAACAAATAAATAATAAATTCTACCCAAAATTAGGCCATAAACTAGACTCATCAGGATGGTTGAATTTTTGCTTGGTTACAGGAGCTAGGTTCATCTATTGTAGGGAGCTTAGGTTTAGTTTGTGTCTCAATTTTGGGATGTAAAAGATGAAACATCTCAAGTTGTGTTGGCTATTTCATGGAAGGATAAAAGGATGCATTAGTCTCAAGATTTTCAAGGATATTGTTTATATAGTTTTTCATGCTATCATCATCTTCTTTAATGATGTCAATTCCATGAGAAGGAAATGCATTAGGAGTTGATTCAGTGTGAGTGGGTTCAATTTCATTATGATCATTTCCAAAAACACAACTTGATACATCCACTAATGATTTCAAGGACATCCACAACTTACCAAAGCATACCTCCATGATGAAATGTAAGACTAATAGTTGATTGATTTATAATGCAAGAGATCTTAAAATGATGTGATTGCAATTTGATGTTTTGAAATGCACTTAAAATGAAACCAAATTAAGCTAGATCTAATGAAATTACTGAAACAAAAAATCAACAAACTAAAACTAAGATCTAAGAGTAGCAAACAAAAGCACAAAAATGAAGTTTTGAATACTGTAAAATGTAGATTCAGACCTGATTCAAGACTAAATCACCCAGATGGGTGAATAAGTCCCAATTAGGGTTTTTGGAAAGTTTAAATACTCAAAAACAAAAAGCACAAAATTCCAAAAAAATTGGGAAAACCACCTGTACATGGACTAAATTGCCCAAGTGGTCGAATGAGTCCTAGATTAGGATTTTTACACCAAATTCAACAAATTTTGAGTAGATTTTAAGGTTTATAGGTTGTATGCTCAAATGATTGTTTGTAAGTACATTTTTTCAATGAAATTGAATGTTGTAAGATACAAAAATGCAACCTATACGGACTTTTCACTAATGCAATATTTAAGATCCCTAAATGTAATTTAACTAATGCAAATCTAATGAAAAGTTAACCTAGATCTAGGACTACAATGTTCTCCAAATTAGAAATTCAAGTGTCCAAAGGTCAAGTTCACCAAAATGATTAAACAAAAATAGGGTTCTATTTTCTGGGAGATGGAATTGGACCTATTTCAAAATTTAATCATTGGGAAACCTAGATCCCTCAGCAAAATGACTCAATTAAGGGAAGGGCTAGGTGGTTCCTTGTGTGATTAGATGGGGGTTCACCATTAAATCAAGATTCAAAGGAGAAATGAAAACTCTTATGCCCAAAAACTTAGAAACTTGAAAGCATTAAATCAAATTGACAAACAACATGAAACAAAAAGTATGTGGAAGAATGGAGAGGTCAAACAAGGTCTAAAAACCTTGAAAATTATTGTTTAGGTGATTGTTAATGATCCATAGAAAATTGAAAAAGAGGGTTGTATTGGGACTCATTAGCCCAGATGGGTGATTTAGTCCTAGTATTAGGGTTTGAATGATATTTATGTAGCCTCTAGAGATAGTCTATAACTTTTTTCTTGTCCGATCTTCAAGTCTGAAATTTTGAATTCTAGCCTAAAGGTGAGTTTTTGTGAAGATGACAAATTCTTGACAACTTTGACAACTTTTGCAACTTTATCTCCAAAGGATCTTCAAGCTCCATTTGACCTAGATTTGTAAACACACATCAAGAAGGAAAAATGTTGTTTTGTTAGAGAATATGGGTTTGCCTTGGTAAAACCCCGTTTTGGTAATTAACCCTTGAAATGAAATATAAAATCATGAACAAATGATGAATGAACAAATATAGTGTTGCAACTCACCAAACCCTTGAAATTAAGATTGCAAACGTGTGTGAGATGGATCCAACGGATGTGGATCTTCACTCTTGATTGAATTCTTGAAACTTTATCTTGAATGCTTGCTTGAATTATAAAATACTACATCAGAAATGTTAACTCACAAACACACATGATGCATGAAGACTTTGACATGATGCTTGAATCTTGAATGTAACTCCAAATTCTTGATGATTTTCTCTTGAATTCTCTTGATCTCATAAAATTGATTTAGGAATTTCTTAGCTAGAATGTTAGGATGCTTCATAAGATTGCTTAGATGACTTGAGAACTTGCTAGGAGAAATTATGTGAAATATCCTTGTATTTATACTTGTTTACACCTAATTGTTATTTTTTATGATCAGATATAAAACTTAGAAATTTAATTCAAAATCAGGCACAACAACAAAACATATACCCTAGGAAAACCCTCCTCTTGAGGGATAAAAACCCAGCAACAATATATTGCTTTATATATTAAATAGTAAACAATAGTCTCCTTTACAATGAGGCCAATTATGAGGCCAAGTAATAACACCACAATCTGATGCTAACATAGAAATGATATGATTCCTTTATTGATGATAAACTTGGCCTTCCACAATGCTTCGATCTAAACTTGAAGTATTCACACTTATCTAGAACTCAAACTATGATAGATATGAATGATGAATTACAATGAAATAGCATTAAAAATATATACAAGAGAGAAGGAGGGGACACAGATCTCTCCAAGTCTTCATGTCAGCCACCATAAAAAATTGTGACTCTAAGATACATGAAGTTGGCCTCAAAAAATCACAACTCTTCAAGAAGTTGTGACTTCAAGATGTCAGCCTCATTAACCATAATTAAATATTACTTGATGTGTAATAATGAAGTGCCTCTTCATCAATCATTGTCTGCAATTTAAATATCTATTAGGCTATCATTTAAATTGTTCTCCATCACATGAAATAGGCTGGAAGAAGAAGCCTAATGTTGCCTCCAACATCAACACTCCTTAGCTAGGGTGGATACTTCCAGCTGCATAAGACATATCACTTCATTGTGTTGTCAACCACCATGGCTACTCCCATATGTGAAAAGAAACATATCACCTCATTGTGATATCAACCATCATGGCTAATCCCATGTATGGTAATCATACACAAGTGCCCATCATGGAATCACTCAACGTGATGTCACCTCATCGTGGTGTTCACCATGGCTACTCCTAGAGGGTGAAAAGAACAAGTATAAGAAAATCATCACAAAATATTTCACATGATGTTGTCATGGAGTCACACACATGACAACCACCATGGCTACTCCGAGAGGGTGGAAACAAGGGCTTTCACCTCAAATTTCTCTCATAGAGAAAGATGCATTAAACAAGGCCTTACACCTCAACTCCAAGCTTGTATCAGAAGTACACAAACTTTACTCTAGAGAGAGGCTTGGTGAGAATATATGTCATCTACTCATCAATGTTGATATAATTCAACTAGATCGCTTTCCTCAATGCCATATCTCTGATATAGTGGTATTTGATCTCAACATGTTTGGTTCTGTCATGAAACATAGGATTGACAAAAAGCTTCACACAACTTTGATTATCACAATGAATGATATTTGGCTCCAATGATTGTCCAAACAATCCTACAAGGAGCTTTTGAAGCCACACTGATTCTTGAGCTACCACACAAGTTGCAATATACTCGACTTCTACGGTGCTCAATGCCACTAAAGATTTCTTCCTGCTACACTAGGAGATCATCGTAGACCCAAAACTGAAACAACATCAAGAGGTGCTCTTTTGATCAGCAACACACCCTACCCAATCAGAATCAAAATATCCATGCAGCTTCAAATACACATCAGAAGAATATCTTAATCCATACCCAATTGTGCCATGCAAGTATCTCAAGATATGATTTGCTATAACTAGATGTATTTTCCTTGGTTCACACATGAATTGACTAAGTGCACTCACTACATAGAAAATATCTAGTCTTGTATTGACTAGATACATCATTGATCCAATCAAATGCCTATACATAGTGGGATCCACCAGATCTGAATTAGTTGCAGCCTCTTTTAGCTTCTACAAGTTGGTCTCCATAGGCGTAGACATGGATTTACAATCCATCAAACCAAATCTCTTCAGAATGTCAACAGTATACTTCCCTTGACTCTGAATGATCTCATTCGGCTTCTGCCATACTTTTAAACCAAGGAAGTAGTGCATGAGACCAAGATCCTTCATTTCAAATTCAGAAGCTAACTCCTTGCATTTGAGGTGATCTTCTCCAGTATGGATTAATTCATCAACATAGAGAACCAAGATTAATTCTTCGCCATCAGTTGGTTCCAGAGGATCAACTAGATCACTATCTTCTTGAAGTTCATTTGGCTCCCTCTGAATCTTCAAGTACTTGCATCAACCTTCTGACCTCCTTGTATAAGATTTCCTTAGAGAAAAGGTTTTCTAGCGCCCTCTGTAGAGAATTTTGGACCGTCCTATTCAACCTCTTCTCAGATCACTCTAATAGGTTTGTGGAGCTACCAATATCAAATTCAAATCACTAACTTGTGCAATTTTTTTCTCAACTGCTGAAGAGGTCTTTCAAGGATTTAGCACTTGGCCTTGCAACACTGCAATCTTCACTTCTTCTCAGTGAGTCCGAGAACTCCCTCTTGATCCCTACCTTAGAGATTGCAAAGAAAACCTTTGGAAGAGAACTCTCCTCCATTGACTAATCTCAAAACCTTAATCCTTTTCTTGGAAATGCTCACATCTCAAGCCTTGTATCCTCAGAATTTGACTCCCTCTAAATGTCATTAAGTAAACTCATTCAATTACTTCTCGATTCAACCTGCATTTTAAAGGATTAATAATAGTTTATACATAAAAATCAAACTATAAGTGAAATATGTAGAAAATAAAAAAGGATCAAAATAAAGAAATAATAGGACTTATCTTTGTTGATTCTGATATATCTTCTTTCATCATTTCTACTCTCAGAAGTGTTAATCTCAACACAACAAAAGACAATCTGATCAACACAATTGCTTAGATACATTATATGACCGACATATTAGATATAGGGCCTCTCAAGGAACCATCACAGTCCATGCACATAAAGAATGGTATTGATGTGACTAACTAATCATAGTCGAAATTGCAGTTCTCCTTTCATTTTTGAGTCACACTCAGAAATATTCACACCTAGCATGAACCAGCTTGCAAAGAATAATTGGAATCTTGAAAGGATCTTATCCTAGTGATCATTATTCAAGAGAAACCATGATCTCTTTCTAAACAAACATGATTTAAATAAACGATATCCGATTTGCACAACTCAGCAAACTGAATTTCAGCCTAGAAGAAAATGATTTCAAGGGTACAAACAAAAAATACTTATCTCTTTCTGTTGGTACACCACAATCTTCACATTGCATAGAAAAATTGTTTCTCCTCTCAAAGGCTCACCTTAACTTTGAATCAGAGTAGCTTCCAAACTATATTTTATGCAGCTCACAAGACATATTAGATATGGCACCCTCTCTTTATAATAGTCATCCTAACAAATTCCTTTACACAACATATATATCTGCAACTCTATGCAGTACCATAATCAATGCCAAACACATGAATTTTCAATACAAATTTAAGCACATAAAAAAAACATGTCTCCCATTCTTGCTTCTGCTCAAAAGATAGGCTTTCCATCAAATTCTCATTGATGTGAATATCAGGTTCATGCATAAAAATGACCAATGCAGCTGGTGGCCATTTGGCATGATCTTGACAATGACACTGTACATGAATCACTGAAAAGGTGATATAGACTAAACCCATCTTAGCATAGCTGAAGCTTGGAGTTGTATTTCAATCCTTAGATTAGTCACAAAATCTCAATCTGATCCCAAGCATATGACAACCTTGAAGACAAAAGAATATCACGATCTCTCCCAGAATGGAGTTGCACCTTGCTTGACTCAACAATGAGAGAACATAGTTTTGTGTCAAGAGGATCAAATGGTAGATGGCTTGTAGCTCCTGACAGAAGGAATGCAAGGAATTTTTAGTGATATGTCAGGATGGATTCACTTCCAACAAGAGACATCTCAAGAAGGCGATGGAGAGAGGAGATGTAGAAATGAAGACCACCTATGTAACTATACATTTAGGCTATGCATGATAGCCAACTACCAATAAGTAGCAACTCTCAGAATTTCTATATCATAGATGATATGCCAATGTGATTTCTCCCAATTCTAGCATCCAAGAACTTTCCCATGCGATGATCTCAATGTCGAGCCTTAAATTCTCATTTCAACAGATCAAGGTCAGACTGAGTGCCCAATCAATAATGAGGCCACTAGAAGAACGATTTTACATATATATGCTGTTGGAATTCGCAAAAGAAGAACCGCCAGAAAATTGCAGAGTTTGAACAACATAAAGAGTAGAACAATTTTGAGTATCATAGATGAATAGGATTACATCCGTTGTTACTCATATCGTCAGCATGAGGAGACTCTCAACTCCTACTTTTGCATTTGTGGCTTTACCTCCATCAACGATAATAACATTGACCAAAGATAATGAACATGACCACTGGTTAGTATAACAAGTTTGATCAATTAAGTTCTTCCATGAAATCCACAAATTTGATTGGATCTTCACACCAACCCACTCTGATACCATGTTATTTTTTATGATCAAATATAAAAATTAGAAATTTAATTCAAAATCATACACAACAACACAACATATACCCTGGGAAAGCCCTCCTCTTGAGGAAGAAAAACCCAACAACAATATATCACTTTATATATTGAATAGTAAAAAATAGTCTCCTTTACAATGAGGCCAATTATGAGGCCAAGTAATAACACCACAATCTGATGCTAACACAAAAATGATATGATACCTTTGTTGATGATAAACTCGGCCTTCCATAATATTTTGATCTGAACTTGAGGTATTCACACTTATCTAGAACTCGAACTATGATAGATATAAATGATGAATTACAATGAAGTAGCATCGAACATATATACAAGAGAGAAGGAGGGGACATGTCTCTCCAAGTCTTCATGTCAGCCACCATAAAAAATCATGACTCTAAGATACATGAAGTCAGCCTCAAAAAATTGCAACTCTTCAAGAAGTCGTGACTTCAAGATGTCAGCCTCATTAATCATAATTAAATATTACTTGATGTGCAATGATGAAGTTCCTCTTCATCAATCGTTGTCTGCAATTTAAATAGCCACTAGGCTATCATTCAAACTGTTCTTCATCGTATGAACTCGGCTGTAAGTAGAAGCCCGACATTGCCACCAACATCAACACTAATTACCTGAAATTAGAACACTACAAGCTGACATCAAATATAGGATAATAAAATCCTACCAAGAATTTGATTTAAAATAGGTCCAAGTTAAAGAGGGACTCATATGCTAGGTTGAGCGTATGAATCCCAGTCACTCCAACCTGGGACACAAATTTCAAGAAGTGTCTTGTGTAATGTAATGTTTAAAATTAGGTCCCAAGATCTAGCTGGGACCCATATACCTAGAGGGGCGTATGAGTCCCAGATCCCTAGATCTAGAACACATAGCCAAAAACATCAAGTTATGATTTTCCATTTATTTTATTAAGTGTCAAGATTATCCTTAGAAAAATGCATTTAATTAGGCTTGTGGATGCAAAATAGGACCAATTAAGGCATTAATAAACCTAATTTTAATAGGGAGGGTCCAAACAAGTGTGAAAATGTAAAGGGATACATTTTTCTACACTACATAAGGTACAACTAATTCGCCCCCCATCTTATTTGTCTTGTGCATTCGACAATCACATCAAAATGAATCTTATTGAAGATTCACATGATCCTTCCTTAATGGATCATGGGTGTGTTTCTCTTGGTATGCTTTGTTTACATGTATATGAACCATTTTCCTATCATTTTATCTAGCTTTTTACATCAATCATAATTGCATGACCTATTGTGTAGTCTCTATCCTTCATTCAAATGTGTAGAAAAGTAACTAGAAGGTACCCCTTTCTCTCTTTTTTTGCAACTTTATATTAGAGATACTTTATAGATCCTATCAACTTATCGAATTTGTCATCTAGATTGAAGGGCTTACTAGAATTTGTTGTGCCTAGTCTATGAATTTTTATATCAACACTTTAATGCATTTACTAGACGCGCTCACTTTTCTCTCTATATTACTAGTGATGGCATAAGCTTCCATTAATTTTTTAGGGTTCTTATAGCATAAGAAGTAACCCAAATTGACATCAAATGCTCACAATCTAAAATAGGGTACATGGATTCATTTGACCTCATATGAAGATGAAATTTCATAATTTTAATCACAAACCTATTAATGAAATTAACTATTTCATTGACCCCTTTCTTAATAGTAGTCAATTGACAGATTATAAATTTTGGATCCATGTTTTCTCTGTACTATAATATAAAAATATTCAAAAAATCATTCCACAAGGTGCTAATATCTATAAGGCTTTAGTACCCCTTTTTTTCACTTTATTCTAGTGATTGCAGGAAAAATTTCATAATAACATCTTCATCTTGTATTTCATATCCATTTGTTACATTGAAGAAACATCTTAAGTGGTCCTCACTAGTGACAGTGTTATTCCATAGAATTTTGGTATCTTTCCCCTAATCTCATTTTTAATTATATTAGGATATCCTAGAATGTCATAAAATTCAAGTTACACATGCCTTTGTGTTCCCAATGATAGCCTTATTGGAGAACTTTTGAGCATTTTCTTCTAGGGTTAAGTCTTATGTTTTGACTTACATTTTTCTATTGATAGTTTTTATGCTTTGGATTTTTTTGATTCTATAGCACATTTTATTCAAGCTTTTTTGGAAAGTTTTGTGTATTATTTTAATTTCCTATCTGTTATTGAGAAATATTTTTATTTTGATTTATCTCTTGTGCATTTGAAGTAGTTTGGCTTTGATATAGCAATTAGGTATCCAAAACAAGTTTCCCTTGTTTCAATAATTATTTTTCTTGCTTCAATATAAGTTGTTTTTGAATTTCTTGTTGTCTATATCTTTTATGATCAGTCAATTCTACCTCTTGATCTAAATTGCCTTAAATTTTCATCCTCTAACTATGTGGCATTGTCAACATCATGAAATTGAATGTCTAATTCTTATTCCGAGAGGATGTAAGGGATTTTTTTAATACAATAAATTGGTTTAGGGTGTGAAAACCAATTTAACATTTCAATGGTGTAGTCTTTTCATTCCATTTGAATTCCATAATTTTATGTGAAATGAAATTGTATCAAAAAACTTGATTATGGCTTTAACTGTAACAAGGGGACTTCACAAATAAAATAGAACTGATGTCATGTGCCCAAAACATGACCCTAAAATAACAAAAAGCGTATTAAAAAATATTAATCGATTGATACCAAGGCTTAAATTTGACGGTCGACCTTGCCTATCAACAATTTTTTTAACGACAATTATCTATTCAAAGGTGCCCTTAAAACATTATGATATACCTTAGTGTAAGTAAAATTATATATAAATCAAATATATATATCATTATAATTCTATATAAATTTTGACAGTCAATCCAAAATCTCTCCTTTCATCTGATACAATCTTCTTAAAATTTTAATTGTATTTTACAGCGAAAATCTCTAATTACGGTCATACGGCCATCAAATTTAAGCCCTGATTGATACTATTATAACTATAATTATCAAAAGCAATATTATAGTTATAATTATTATATTATAAATATTAAAATATAATTTAGTAAATATTAAACATATATAAAATTAATATAAAAGACAACATAAAATAATTATTCTGATAGGCGTTCCACTGCTGCAACATTCTGTACGTGTACATTGAAATGTATTTGTTAGCATAATGAAAAATTGATGAAGGATGAAATGAAAAGTGTCCTCGGGAGCATCGTACCATATGTTGACAAAAATTCAAAATATCAAACCACCTCTTCTTAGCACCGCCTAATTTCATGCAATATTGAATCACCTCTACTTAGCACTACCGAATTCGCTTATAAACGTTTTATTAGTTATTAGGTCATTAAATGTCCAATTACTTTGCACTCCAAATGTAAAAGAAGAAGATTCATGTGGAAGCATTATGAGCCCTAATAAGTGTGAGCCTGCAAAATTTGTGGAGCCGACGACCATGGAGAAATTGTAAAAATGAACTGAGTTGCGAGGTAACAAAATTTTGCGCAATATATCTTTGCTTGTAATTTGTAGCTCAGTTCATTTTTAGGGTTTCAATCCGAAGGAAATGTTCACCCTAAATTTCTTAGCTGACTATCCGCCAACACATTCATCTTCATTTTAAGTAAGCTGGGTCACACTTTTATTTTTTCTTTGATTTGGAAAGTTTCCTCACTTTATAATCTAAAGGGTTTCATTTTTTTATTTTGATTTTTGACTTGGAAATCTTCCCTTTTGGGTAACCTTCAGCTAAGATGTCACAAATCTCTTTCAGTCAAATTCACCCTACAGTTGGACTCATGTTCTTTGCAAGGTACGGTGTATCCTCTGAATTGACTACTATATTTGTCTAGTTTCTGCCCTAAATTTTCTTATTTGGAAGAATGCTTCAAAGAGAACCTAAAACTGATGATGTATGTGTACTTTTCTCATAAAATTTTGTTTATATTGTTGGGTTTGTAAAAATAGAAGATTCAATAGATGATACACAATAATTATTTTATTGGTATCCAATAAAAATGTTCAGAGGTCAGTATGTTTAGAAGTGGCTATGGTTATTTATGAAGGTTAAGATTTCAGAGCCTTTGTAGAAGTTTGTTTCAGACAATTTGGGGATAGACGGAAGTACTGGACAACTTATAATGAGCCAGATGTATTTCTGCTTTTTAGTTATGACATTGGTTGGTGGCCTCTGTGACGTTGTTCTTATCCATTTGGAATTGGCAACTATAGTATAGGAGATTCTACGGAGGAACCATTTGTTGTTGGTCATCATGTTCTGTTATCTCATGCTGAAGTAGTTGAACTCTACATCATGCTGAAGCGGTTGAATTCTATAGAGAAAAAAATTTAGGTTGCAATTTTGAACACTTACTTTCCCTTTGGTTTAGCCCTAAACTAAGACAATAGAAAAGCCCTTATAAAGGGCTATCAAACTAGGGCTTGAAATTTGGAACGAAGGAATTTTCCTTTTAATAGGTCAATAAAGTTATGGTTTAGCAACTGGATAATTATGTTTTCCTGCAGGCCAAGCTAAAGGGTTTTATCATCTTGGTGATTCTGTATTTATTTCTATCACTGATTGTTTCATATATTTTAGAGTATGGGCCTAGAAGTTTTCTCAGATATGATGGTGGGTGATGAAATGTGAAGAGGAATTTTAGGAGGCCAAAAGAAGCGTGTGACCACAGGTGAGAAAATACATTTACCCTTGATGGATGAGATAACTACGTGATTAGAAAGTTCCACAGCATTTCTAATTGTAAAGCACTTACACCAATTAGTGCATACATTGGATGTGACTGTTGTGTTGTCTCTCTTGTAGCCAGCTCTATAAACATTTGAATTGAATGTGAGCCTTGCAAAGGTGTGGCTTCTCCTAATGGAGATGTGCATTCTAGGTACCCAGGGAGTGTCATAATTGAGGAAAATTGGACCTCTAGCGGGACACAAAATATGGATGGCAAGGGAGATAGCCAAAGGAAAGTCTCAAGTATATATGGCTTTGTTAGCCAGTCTTTTGAATGGGTCCAATAGTGGAAGTCTATGTGGTTCACAATTAAATCAACCGCATTGCAGGCAAAAAATTATGTGGTTCCAAGAGTAGAAAGCAGTTGGCTGGGGGCTCGTACTTGCCTTATAAATATTGCAGGTTATGGCTGGTGATTTTTGTATTGTGGTTAAACTGTTGTGTCAGAGGCATTGAATATTTCCTTCATTTAGGCACGGCAGCCATCTTTGTGCTACTTTGGTGTAGTTTTTTTAGTTCCATGGCTATTATGGGCTTCATTTATGTGTTGTCTACTATGGTGTGTTTTCTGAAGCTAGCCTCAACTTCTTATTGAATGAATCTTTTGATTTTATTCTTCATTGCAGTATAGTGAAATTTCAATTTTAGATTCATGTTAATTAAGGCTGTTTCTTATTTATACCTTGTTGGGAGATCTGTGCCCAAAATTTTTTATCCCCTCATGTTTTGAAAGCTGGAGTGTGTGATTTTGAGCATATCCAATATTTCTTCAAAGAAACAAATCAATTATAAATTATCTCCTTACCTGTGATGAAGCACACTGGCCTTCATGAACAGTATGGGTGCGAATCAGTTAAAGCTTCCATTCCCCTTTGGGTAGTGGCATTGTTTGAAATGCAAACATTGTTATCAATGACACTTTCAACCAAGAGGACAAGTGGATATACTCTTTATCTAAGAATGCGGGTATATAACAACTATGTGACTATAATAATGTATATAAAAAATCATAACTTTTTCCAGTATTTGATGAGTATACTGTTTACATGATGAGGTTCTCACTTTGTTGGTTTTTACATATGGAAGATGAATCCTTGTATCAATTATCAATCTTGTAACATTAAAACTTGAGTGATATAGTGTTCATTCTCTAACAAGTTATAATGAGAGGATTTTAACAAAGTTACTCTTATGTCAATGCAAGGTAGTTTTCAATCAAAAAGATATTATAAGCCTCTTTACCTTTATTCTAAATTCAACAACAATATCCTCGTTGCTTAAGAAACTGCAATAGTTATTCATAGCAAGTTACAATTTTATTTAACTTGGGAACAATTTAAAATGTGTTTTTATTTTTGACTTGAGAGCCTTTTCTTTAAAGTTATTTCTACATTTGTGGTACTGCATTATTTCAGGTTGTTGGATTTGTCTTTATCTGTTCCACATTAAAAAAAAGAGTTTCTTAGGGAAATAAATATTTTGCTAATATTTTTGAGCATTTAGAGATTTTCAATAAAATGTTGCAGTTTCTTTGTCTTTTGAGTCCAATTTTAAGTTGCAGAGGTATGGGGAAGAAGAGTTTTAAAATTTAAATGTATTAGGTTTATATTTTTATATTAACATTTGGCTCATGATATTCCATAAACATTTGGCTAAGGATCTTCTATAAAAGCATGTACATATTATTTTAATTTTTGACTAGGCAGGCTGATGAAACTTGTAGTATTCCAATAATAACCATCAAGAATGCAGTAGAAGATGCTATCAACATCTGATCATCTTGTGTCAGTTCCATCGGTTCTCTTTTTCACACATGTTCATATCAAACTCTTCATTATTATTGCTTATGGAAAAGAAAAATTGTTTCCACTAACAAGGGTAAGGAGCACGAGCTTTCACAAAGGGAAGAGGTATGCAGTTTGTTCTGTCTTATTGGTCTGTTATTGTTGGAATTTTTTGGATTCAAGGCATGACATAGATGGTATTTAGTAAGCTTCATTTGAACTAGGTTTGTGGACATGCTTCTGATTGACATTTGATTGAATGGCTTAGGTGATATCTTGTGTAACAGCTTTTGTTCTTGGCAATACATATGGAATATTGATTATATTTAGTTTGGGAGCACTGATGTTGTGGACATATGGTAGCTTTTGGATCACAAGACATTTGTTTTAATTGGAGATAGTTTCCTACTCTCAAGGTTTAAATTTAGCCATCTTTTCTTCTTTGTTGTACATGAGGAATTTTGCATCGCAAATGCTTTTTGTGCCATTTCCAACAGCTTATTAGTGTCTAATGTAAGAGATTTAAAAATTTGGAAAAAAACTGTATTGAGTTATAAAGATCTGTATCATAATATAGGAGATAATTGCACTTGTAAAAGTTTCACACATTATGTATTTGAATAACATTAAACGAATAAATAACATAATGTAAATTTTTTTATTAGTTATTAGTTTCTATTGTTTTAGCTGTTTAGACTTTGATCCTTTTACTAATTCGTGTTCTTATTGAACTTTTAAATGTCCCCAAAAAAATTAGTTTCGTCTAAAAAACATAAAATTCGTATTTATGCTTCTAGTTTATTTTTATGAATTTGTAAATATCTGACTCATAAATTACGTGGAACATCGAATTGCAAGCCTCAACTCTCATCAATGATATTAAATTTACACCCAATATAAATATCTATCGACATAATATAGATATATTATGCAATAAAATAACTAAACTAGTATTATCATCATGGAAATTATAAATATTAATCAATTAGGATTATTATAATATTTTAAAATATCAACCATCTTGTGCCATGTGAATAATGAAAGGTAATTATAGCCGAAAATTCCAGGAGACAGATGAGAAGGGACGACGTCCTGAACACATTAAAAGATAAGCATATAATGATAATAGGCCATTCGATATTGACATAAAAATAAGGAGATTACATATAATCGTGATTGTTTAAGCAGCGATTAGGGCGGGTAAGAAATGGTAAACTAAAGAATCGTGACCATTCGAATGGCCACAACAATCAAAGGATGTGTCTCTTGGATGAGACATAAGACATATAAAAGGCACTAAGCAAGAAGGGAGCCATCATCGATCAGGGAATGAATAAAGAAATCGATGGAAGAACTGAAATACGATTACTCTCAAAAAGGCATATAGAATCGCTCCTAGGGAGCAAGGGATCATCGACTCAGGCTGTATATTTATCCACAGAAAATCAGACATTCAGCCCTCACCAATATCGCATGGTTTAAAGGTTGATAGTCACAGAAATAGCGAATATGGAAGGTACCCCTTTACGGATCTGTATATGCATGCGAACACTGGGAGGATTCAGAAATAGCATTCCCTTTCTGGAGTCAAATCTGTACCCATTATAATTGTAAAATCTGAAGCACAGTCTAACACAATGAAAATTGACAGAAACATAAATACAATAAAATTAACACAAGAACAGAGGAAACACATAAAATCTTTACACACAAACACACATAAGTTTCTTATTCCTCTGATTAATCAATTCATTACATATGACCTCTTTTTATAGACGTTTTGCATACCAATTCTAAATATAGCTCATGCATGCACATGACTGTTACAGTCAACATGCAGCAACATGCAAATACAAATATTTATTACAATTAATTGTTTACTAAAAACAGTCGCATGGAATCTTGTTTACTAAAAACAGTCGCATGGAATCTTCACTGAGGCTCACGCATCATTTTCCAACAATAATTACAGATCATAATTATACTCTGATTAGTCATACTCCCATATCTTTCATTATCCTCAATAGATAATAGAATCTGATAACTGAGTGTATTAATCTTGAATGTGCTCATAGAGTACATTTTATTAAACTATTGATCCTTAATAATCCTCTGGAAACAAAGATTATAGGCAAAATTATCAGAACTCCATAAGGGGACATTACAACGCACTCCAGTACAATATATGGAGCCGGAACATCATTTAATATGTCAAACAGAACTGTTGTAGTCTTTCATCGCCAAACAAAATAAGGCTTGAAACTGTAATCAAATGCAATAAATTTTATGCAGCGAACCAGGAAAAAGAGAGCGATTTTCAAAATAAAAAAGTGTGATTTGGCAAAAGAGATCGACAGGAACAGAATGAGACAGCAGTTGTAGACCGACAAAACAACAAACAAGGGAAACATGAATTAAGGACCAAAAATATCGTCATTATCCCAGATAGAGGCACTATCAGATTCCATAGTCCCAATTGAATGGGTGGTACTCACAATCACGCTGTCATAGTGAAGTCTTGAGAGCTTACCCACATCAACGCTGGCGAAGGAGGAACACTATGCTTGAAATCACCGTAGTCCGGAGGGCAGACTGCAGCAATGGAAACTGAAACCTGCTCTAACACATTTTCGGTGCAGTTGGATTGTTGAGGCAACTCATTTTGGCTTTTACAAGAGATCAAGCGTATAGGCTGCTGAGAAACCAGCTGATTGTTTTTGTACGCTTCACAAACGGTATTTCTTCATCGGGGACGCCATTGTAATAGCTGTTGTGCTTTGATTAGCTTGAACAGTGGTGAGTGCGAATCGGGGCCAAATGAGTGAAGGGCCTGCGGATTTTGATCAGTTAGAAGTGGATGCGGTTGCGGTTGCAGCTTCCGTTGTAGTTGTATCGCCATATGTTGTTTATCCGCAACCGAATGGCTGTGGATCTGCAACTGGAACCGCAACCGCAACCGAATCCGCTTTTAATGGATCAAATCTGCATGGCCCTTCACTCACTTGGCTGCGATCCGCACTCACCTCTGCAGACATTACATTGGCGGCTCCCAAGAAACACTGTTTGTGAAGCGTACTAAAGACGATCAGCCGTTTCTCAGCAGCCTGCGCTTGATCTCTGTAAAAGCCAAAATGGGTTGCCTAACAATATTCTCACATTTGCTACACTTCTGATTACGATGCTTGCGAGCACCGCTTGTGAACAAAGACAATCAGCCGGCTTTATAACACCGCTTGTGAAGCGTACCAAAGACGATCAGCCGGTTTCTTAGCAGCCTACGCTTGATCTCTGTAAAAGCTAAAATAGGTTGCCTTAACAAAATCTTCACATTTGCTACGCTTCTGATTACGATGCATAGGAGCTTTATATTAATGGGACTACCCGGTCCACAGACTAGTTTATGATTCTAACCTCCTCTTGATTTACCTACACATGGAGGTGGAGGTATATTTATTTATACAACCTTACTATGCAATTCTCGAGAAATAAATCTCTCTTCTACCAACATTTATTCCATTCCCAGGCATACCATAATCATGCCTAAGGTTTCCCCTATCAGTTTTAACCATGTTTTAAGTTGAATCATCTAAGCCGTATTGATCTTGATTAGTTAATGGACCTCCTCTACCTGATGTACTCAATAATTCAAAATTTTTGGAATTGTGGACAAATAAAATACCCAAATTTTGAGCTCTCCATTCATGCTATTGTCTTTTTCATTTGGAATCAACTCAAGTATTTCTCGACTTTTAGACATTTGTCTTCTCACCTTATTGGACCTATCTTATTTACTAATTATTTTTTATTATATCACTAATAGAGTTGTCACTCCTCAAAGTAGGATAAATTAACTTTTATACTAGAAAGTTTCTCAAAAATTATCAACCAAAGATCTATTTTCTTAATTGCACCATGGTTATTGATTAGCCTATGATTTCCATTTAAATACTAATTTAGTTTTTCCTACATAAAAGTAGCATTTTTTTGGTGTTTTGAGATGTAGATCCTAAATCCCTAAGGTTCAATCATTTCTTAGGTGCAAGGGATGTCAAACTTGGGAAGAATACCAGATGTGAACACCTTAAATCTGCACACAACCTATTCCTCAATACTTATTAGCAATGGGTTAGTTTCTAACTATGCAAATCTACAAATGTTCCTATGAAATAACATATCATGCTCCAAAATGCAAACAAATGACAAGGATGATCAAAACATATATAGAAACATGAAATATACCTATTCCATAGTGGATTGGTGTCACTTTGTTGTGAAAAGCGACCCTTTCCCAACCCTTGACAAATCAATGTTGCAAATGATAATGGGCAAAATTAGCTCTCAATATGGATAGAGTAACTTTGCATGAGATTGTGGATGATAAAATGAGGAATGAAACTTTCAATTTATAGAATGATAGGATGGAGAAATATGCAAAATGGATGAATGTGGGACAAAGATTCAACCAATAGGAAGGAGCCATTTGTCCAAATGTGAGTGGATGGAGGATGTGCAAATTTTGGTCAATGTGCCAATAATGACATTAGGTGGCTTTTACAAATTTCAAATTTGGCTTGTTGGAGGGAGAAAAAGAGGCCTAAATGCCAAGTGGGGGACATTTAAGAGGAGAATAAATGCCATGTTGGAAGGGACAAGTCAATTTGATTTGAATTCAAACTTGAGGGAATATTCTCCAAAGATTTCTTGTTGAAGGAAAATGAGGATTTAATAAATGAATTAATTGATTTATTTGTGCAAGTAGGAAAATTTAGAGAATGTGACATGCATTAGATTAAATTTAATCTTGATTTAGTTAATTTAAAAGAGGATTAAGTGATTTGACTCATTTGACTTAGATTTAAGGATTAAACTAAATCAAAAGGAGATGAAAGATGATTTCATATTTAATTAAATAAAGATTTGGTTTATTTAATCAAAGAGGGTGATGTTAGGATCAAATTAAATAAAGTTGATTTATTTAATTTAAATGGCTGACTTTAGAGATTGAATTTAATGAACTTGATTTATTTGATGAGTGGATTTGATTAAATACAATATGCTAATTTTGCATGTCTACACCACATATCTTGTATTTAGATTGGACAACTAAAGGCCAATTACTAAGCTGGTTAATAACTCAACTTCTAGTTGTAAGAGATCAAGGTGGGATTCTCTAAGATGTTGAATTATATGACACTACAAGGATTGAACATTAACTTTGATACAAACCACACCACTGCATAGAGTGCCCCTATTATGGTTGTCGCAACATATGTATATGTTGGTTTGAATATACAAGGTTATCCAAATTTATAAATTAGAAAAAAATTACCAAATAACAACCCCTATTGTTATTATGCACTTATACATAGAAGATGGAAAAATAACACAATTAGAATGTGTATTAAGATTAATTTATTTAAAATTTGTTAAACTAATGGGATGAGGAAAATATTATATATTTGTGTCTGTATCTGATTGGGCACATGAAAAAAAAAATTAATAACTAAAATCTTAAGAAGATATACCCAAAGACTATATTTATTCAAATGCACACATAAACTAAGTCCTAAACATGCAAATGAATACATAGAATAAGTTATGAAACTTTATAAGAGTTTACTTAATAATCCAATGAATTTCTTTATTGATCTTGAGAAGATACATTACAAAATATTTAGAATATTTTATGGCCTTCTAGCTAACCAAGTAATTAACAACCCACCAAGAAAAACATAGAGAATTCCTAGATATACTCAAATAAAATTAGATCTATTATTTGCATTCATTTTTTAATGTTACAATGATTCTATCAGAGATTTTGAACAAAATCATACCAGTACTGTAACCTCAAAATAATATTACCCAAAACTACAAAATGTAACCCTATGGCTTAATGTGATATTTTATTCTTATTGGTTCTATAATTGACCCTTTTTTTTGGAAATATGGAAAATATTTCTTTCAAAACCATCAATAGATATTTGGAAAATAACTATGATTATCTATAATTTTACATACCTCCTATTCTTTCTTATATCACTTTCACATGGCCATAAACTTGAAAACATACCCTTTACATCAATAACCATATGCTTTTGTACACCATTTGTGTCTTAGAGTGGCCCATATGTATGAAGAAGAATTTGAGATCCTTCAAATGTCAAATGATATTCATTTTGAGACCATTAATGACATCTTAGGTCATAAAATAAGGTAGGTAAATTTTTATTTGAAATGTAACATAGTTTCAAGAGCTAGCATGCTCGGGATGACAAGCTTGACAAGCATGCCAAGATGATCAAATCCAAAACTCTAAAATTTATAAAATTAGATCTTTCAGGGAAAAAGGCAACCTTTGAGGAAAGGATGCAATGGAGGATCAAACCCATAATCCAAAGATTTAAGGTAAAGGGGATTAGAGGGGAAAACAAGATTAGGGAGGAAAGGAATGCTAGGGATGACAAGTCTGACAAGCATTCAAGATGACCAAGTCTAAAATCCTAAAATTATCAAAAGCTAGTTAAAGAAATGAAAAATTATATGGCATTGACCATGAAAGTACCCTTTAACAAATTTTACTAAGGATATTTTATGAAAACACTTTGAATAATTAGTTTTAAAGGATTACTCAACATAGGGCACACAACTAGAGATTTTTTAGTGTTGGACTAAATAGGTGTTTTCCCTAAATAGTCATTAGTAGGGCCCTATTTACATGTTAAGTCCACTTAGGTCCTAGTTTCTCTTTTTAGAAGTATTAGTTGTCTAGATGAGATCTTATCTTATCTTATCTAGATGTCTTTTATTTAATTCTTCTATCTTAGGTCATTTAATATTTGTATAGTTATTTGCCTTATTATACATGATTAACACATGCCTAGATCTTGTCTAGTACTATTGTAGATGGGGTTTAGAATTCAGGATATAAGCATGAATCAATAATAGAAACCATAAAACTAACTAATCCAAGCAATAAAGACCCCAATCCAACAATGAAATACAAATGCACATAGAAATCAAATAATAAAGCAATAAACCTCAATCTCTATGCTATAACTAAATCACCTCCATTTCTCTTCTCCATTTTTCTTTATTAGTTCTTAGATTTGTATTATGCAATACACTCAATGAGCTTGAAGTTGACAATTTGATAGTTTGATCTCTTGATAGAAAAAATTCAAAGATTGTGGTTAACCTTGAAATGAAGATGACGAATTGTTTTTATAGAAATCCCAATTCAAATGAAGTGCTATGATTAGATGACGAGGTATGGTGATCAATGGATGAGATGGATTGAGACACAGATAAGAATGAATTGACCAAAACTCAAGAAAGTAGTTGAGATTTAGGGCTTAGCTAGGAAAATGATAAATTAAATAATAAGAAGCCTTATTTAATTTAGGGAAGGGTGAGATGAATAATTAAATAATAAAAATATTATTTAATTATATAGAAGAAGAGGTGGAATGGTAAATATTAAATAATTAAAAATAATTATTTAATAAAGGAAGGAGACAAATTACAAATAATTAAAATAATTATTTAACTATGGAGATAAGAGTGTGATAAATAATTAAATAAATAAAATTTATTTAACTATGGGAAGAAAAGGCTAATGATAATTAAATAATAAGAAATAATTATTTAAGCATAGAGGAAAATGGGAATAAATAATTATATAATTAAGATTTATTTAATTATAGATAGAAAAGGACAAGTTAGTGAAGCAATTTAAATAAAATTGATACTTATTCAAATTAATCAAAGGCATAATAAGGTAAAGTGAATTAATTAAATAATTAAAATTATTTAATTTTGCTAGGAAGAAGGCGGATCAAAGATAAAGTGTTGCTTGTAGGCTTAGGACATTTTTAGTGTCTACAATATGGCCCTCTTTCACATAATGTGATTTTGAGTGTTGTGTTAAATAATAATCAAGAAAATTCAGCCTAAGATATGCCCTAGTGGACACAGGGTGGAATTATGCCCCCTTGGGAAAATTGGAAAGTTTTCAAAAAATTCTAGAAAATTTGGCAAATTTATCGATAAACTAATTTGATAGGTGTAAATGCTGTTAGAGTAAAGGTTTTAATTTAATCATGTTGATTAAATTACCTTTATTCCTCTCTTAAGATTTCACTTTAGTTTGCATTTTGTGACATTTAATAATTATATTAATTATTAAATGTCTACCTATTAGGGTTTCTTTTAGGGTTGCACAATATCCTTTTATAAGGATTCATCATTATAATTTACCTCTCTCTCGGATGAATACATTTTTTCAGCTTTTAAAGCACCCTTGCTTGTTTGTCTCCATCTCTTCTTTTGTGACAGGTTATTTGCATGCAGGTGATCTTCGGAGTCTATGAAGTTGGCTTTCACAACTTCTACATGGTATCAGAGCTCCATACCTGCTGCTTCCTATTTGATTTCTGAAGAATTTAGAGCTTCGAGGATTTGATAGGGATTTTAGAAGTTTTCTGGCTGATTTTGAGTGGATCTAGCTTACTTCATTTTTTGGGTGCATTTTGGGCCCAAACGGACCTCACGGTTGGATTCAGAGCGGCCAAAAACCCATATTTTCATATATGGTTTGACCTATTTGGGCATAGTTGATCCAGGAGGCAAAAATTTTTTGCCTAGGGGTCGTATGGCCCCCAGGGCACGTTTTCTGAGGTTGAAAACACAAATTTTTTTTAAAAAAATTAAAAAATGCCAAGTTGTTTGGTTTTTGTGAGCGCCGCCCACACAGAGGAGGGCCACGCCACCGCCGCGCCACCCCTGCTCAGCCGCGCGGCCGCCCGCCTCCCGCCTCCACCGGCGGCTCTGCCTTCAGCATCGCCGACCGGTGTTTAGCCCCTGAGGGCTCTTCTTCGGCCGCCAGGGTTCTATTGCGAACCAAGAGCTCGCGCCGACAGCCCCTGACCGTTAAACCCCTGGCCGCACATGCGACTAGGGGCTTATTTTTTTTAGCCCCTAAGGGCTCTGGGGGGTCTAATTGTGCATTTTTAGGAGACTTTCAGTAAATCGGGTGTAGAATGGGTGTTTGAGCTTGATTTTTAGAATGGAAATAGGCATTGGAAAGCTGGTTCCGAGCCCGATCTAATTGTTGAAGGTTAGTTTTTCTGATTTTTCCGTTTTTCCATCTGTTTTTCCAGTCAAAGTCAGAACTTGTGTTTTTCACTCCCGGGGGTGTATCTTTTGCGTCCGAACTCCGTTTTTCGCAAACAAATAGGCATTGGAAAGGTGTTTCTGTGATATTTCCAGATCTATCATTTATTTTTCTAGAATCTGCCCCAGGTACATTTTATTCAGTTTTTTGTATTTTCACACATTTGTCAATTACTTGGACTTTTTGGCACCTGGAAATGATTTGTTTGCATGGGATGGCTTTATTTGATATGGTTTATTAGTATTGAGGTCAGTTAGTCTCATATTTTTTAATTTGAAGAGTTATCATGGGTTTTTCTACTCACCCTTCAGTTGTTTTTCTGGAAATGGGTAATTATGAGTCATGGGCAAAGGGTATACTTACACATTGTAGGTGGCTTAATATTTTTACTTATTTGTATGATATCATACCTAAACCAGCAACTTCAGAGGGAAAAATAGCTTTGGATATCATTAGAAATCACATAGTAGGTGTTATTTTGTCTAGTGTTAATTCTAACACTGTGTGGGCTATATCGGGCATTGATTGTCCTCACTCACTTTGAACACGTCTTTGGGAGATCTATGGAGACCCCAGTCTTTCTCCATTCCCAAAGGATCCTGCTTCAGATTGTCTTGTACCCATTGGTTGGAGAGGTAACACACCCTTTGATCATGATACTTTAAAGGAACTTCAGTATTTAGACACCCTTATATATTCTGATGAATCAGAGGATTGTCTCATAGTTCCTACTCTTCAGACTGAGATTATACTTGTATCAGCATCTTCTCCTGTTTTTCTTGATCAGTTTGATATTGCCTCTTCTTTGGCTCCTATTGATTCAGCTAAGCAGGACATCATACATCTTTCAGACATGGTTACTTGGGATTCTTATCTTGCAAGAATTTCATCTTTGTTTGTAGAGTCCTATATTGCAGATCTGGAGGATTACTTTGAGGATTTTCAGCTCCTCTTTGTTGACAGCCATATTCTAGCTATTAGCCCACCATCATCCGTGCATTCAGAGGTTGCAGTTTTTGAGTCTTCAGTTCAGTTTGGATTTGACATCTTTTGTTTCAATTCAGACGGAGAGATTCTTCAGCATCCTATTATGGCACACATCTTGAGATAGATTGATTCTTCTCTCTTCATAGGGTTTCTTCATCTTCGTCCTTTGGATCCATTTCTTCCCAAGGGGAGGAATATTATATGCCGCTTCAGATCTCTTTCTAGATTCTACCTCAGGCATCCATATGTGTGACAAAAGTTTCTTCATTGTGGGGGGGCCTTCTAGTCTCTTTCTTTTTCTCCTATGGAGACCATTGTACATGTACTTATATGATAGAAGTTGTCTATGGGGGGTCTTATGTTATCCACCTCATATCCTTCTGTTATTAGTGCATTTATTTCTTTCATCTCTTTTTGGAGTAGAATTTTTCCCATGAGGTTTTCTCTATTTCTCCACTTTACAGAGATTTGGTTGTAATTGGGTACCTTATCTGGCCTTGTTGCCGGGACCCAAGTTTACTTTCTTGCATTGTAGTTACCTTTGCTTTCTTGCACATGTTTGTAACTGCACTTTTGCTCATCTTAAGGGGGGGTGTTAGAGTAAAGGTTTTAATTTAATCATGTTGATTAAATTACCTTTATTCCTCTCTTAAGATTTCACTTTAGTTTGCATTTTGTGACATTTAATAATTATATTAATTATTAAATGTCTACCTATTAGGGTTTCTTTTAGGGTTGCATAATATCCTTTTATAAGGATTCATCATTGTAATTTACCTCTCTCTCAGATGAATACATTTTTTAGCTTTTAGAGCACCCTTGCTTGTTTGTCTCCATCCCTTCTTTTGTGATAGATTATTTGCATGCAGGTGATCTTCGAGGTCTGTGAAGTTGGCTTTCACAACTTCTACAAATGCATTGGTGATATAAAAGTCAATGTAGGGCCTAATATTTGAGTTCAAAGAAAGAAATTGACATGACTAGTTATGGGGGCCCATTAGGTCAAATTAGGTTATAAATATGCCCTAAGGGGGTGGAATAGGTCATTTATACACTTTACTATTGGAGATTAGGAGCTCTGGTTTAGGATTTGCTACACAGTTGCTACTAGAATGTCACTTGTACTAGTTGTTGTACACTATGAATACCAAGTATGCACACATGAATGCGAGGAGGGCTTAGGTGCGATGATATGTATCCAACCGTTGATTTTTTATTTTGTCATTTTAATGTAGAATTTAGGGCTCAAAGAAGGGAAAATAGATGTGGCATAGTTTATGCACCGCAACCATTATCATGTTCACCACAATAGTGGTTTGATTCACCTCAATTGTTGTCACATGACATAATCATTTTAGATAACAAGCGGATTGCAACTGCAAAGTGCATCACAATTGATATGGTGCAACAAAACATAAGGAGGAAGTGAAACAATTGTAATTGTGCAACACGATGTCATGAAAAAATGATGCAAGTGTAAAATGGCAGTACAATTGACATGCACAATGCATATGAAGGAAAAAATGATGTATTTGACTGGAAAATAATTAATTTAAGCAATTTTTGGACATTTTTTCAATATGCAATATGTCATGTAAGCTAATTTAGACATGGCAGGTAACATGATACACTTTTTAATGGATGCAGGTGAGACTATACCCTATATATACGTACGAGAGCCAACTGTCTTCCTTCACTCTTGGGTAAACTCATAAAAGTGGTTTGCAACTTCAGTGAGGAAGGAAAAGTTGCAAAAAATGACCCCATGTAAAAAAAAAAATCATTTTTGGGGGTTCAAACAAACTTTTAGTTCAAGTGAACCCAAAGGGCGTTCGCTAGAACCCTGGTTCGAGCAAAACCAATTAATGCAGGGTCCCACCATTCAAAGGAAAAAATAAAAAGAAAATATTTGTGGAAAGGGGGTTCACTTCAATCCCTCTCGTAGGGGTTCGAGTGAACCCCCCTTTTCCCACCTTCTCACCCTCTAGCACCAAAAAACTCCAAAATCTTTCCCTTTGAAGCTCAGGTTGAGGATGAAAATGGAGGAGACTTCATAGACTCAACTAGATGATGGTAGTTCTCAGAATGAGCTATCCAATGAATATAATTTTAATATGTTTTGGTTTTATTATGTATTTTTTTTTAAGTTTTATTAAACGTTGATTTTTCATTGAAAATCAACCTCTCTATTCTACACGTGGAAAAATAGTAGATTATCAAAAAAAATTTAAAAAATATGTGTGCACTAGATATTGAAGTCCTTAATCCAACAAAAAAAAATTGAATTTCGATACATACAAAAAAGGTTACGTTGTATACAATCTACTTATGTCTGAATTGTAATTGGTTTAACTTCAAAACTTGATTAAGGAAAAAATATTCAATAAAACACTATGAAACCAATTGGAAGCACTAGATATTGTAGTTACAAATCTAAATTCAAAAAAAATAGAACTTTATCCTTCATGGAAAAAAGTTATGTTGTATACAATGAGCGTTGCTCCTTAAAAAAGGTGTTTTTTGAAAAAAGTAGTTTTTGAAGGAGATGGAAAAAGAAGTACAATCTAATTCCAAAACTTTTGAAAAAAATATATTTAGAATCTATAGCCAAAATGTCACAAATCACTAGTTTGCATCATCTTCAATTTCCTCATGGTTTAGCCACTATAGGTGCCTGAAAGTGAAGATTTAGTTAGAAAAAAATATTTCATTGTCTAGTTTGGCCAAAAATTGTAAACCAGTATTGTGGGATTACCCTCTTAGAGATCATTTGTTCATGGAGGAGTAAGATACATTAATGATGCTAGGAATTTACCATGTGACATTTAAAAATAATATTATCATCATCCAAATTATAAATATTAATCAATTATGATTATTATAATATTTAAAATCATTACAGTGCAGTGAACAATATCAACCACATTTTTCCATGTGAATAGTGAAAGGTAATTATAGCAGAAAATTCCAGGAGACAGGTGAGAAGGGATGATGTCCTTAACACATTAGAAGATAAGCATATAATGATAATAGGCCATTTGATATTGACATAAAAGTCAGGAGATTACATATAATCATTATTGTTTAAGCAATGATTAGGGTGGGTAAGTAATGGTAAACTAAAGAATCATGACCATTCAAATGGCCACACCAATCAAAGGACGTGTCTCTTGGATGAGACAAAAAATATATAAAAGGAATTAAGCAAGAAGGGAACCATCATCGAACATGGAATGAATAAAGAAATCGATAGAAGAACTGAAATAGGATTACTCTCAAATAGGTAGATAAAATTGCTCCTAGTGAGCAAGTGATCATCGACTTAGGCTATATATTTATCCATAAAAAAATCAAACATTCAGCCCTCACCAATATCACATGATTTAAAGGTTGATAGCTACAAAATGAGCGAATAAGGAAGGTACCCCTTTACCAAGTCCAAAGTGTCAAGATTATTGAAAGAGTTTGGAGGATCTAGAAGATTAGAAAACAAGTACAAATGAACAAAGATGAAATTGTATTAGCTAACCCATTTGATAGAGAGCTCAAATCCTCAATTTATAGTAGAGAGGTGAACAACCATAAGCCTTAGGAATAGGAACTCATGGCAAGAGAATTGGAGAGGACCCTTATCCAACAACTCATAGGGAAGGAGTCAACAGGCAACTCAACCACTTAATGAGGAGAGGACCCTTATCCTAGAACTCATAGGAAAAGGGCCAAGGGACAACTCAACCACCTAACTAGGCTTAGGTTAGTCAACAAGAGTAGGATACACTAAATTATCTTTAGAAAAATGTATTTAATTAGGCTTATGGATACAAAATAGGACCAATTAAGACATAAATAAACCTAATTTTAATAGGGAGAATCCAAACAAGAGTGAAAATGTAAAGCGATACATTTTCCTACACTACATAAGGTACAACTGATTCACCACCCCATCTCAATTGTCTTGTGCATTCAACAATCACACCAAAATGAATCTTATTGAAGAGTCACATGATCCTTAATGGATCATGGCTATGTTTGTCTTGGTATGCTTGGTTTACATATTTATGAACCATTTTCTATAATTTTATCTAGTTTTTATGTCAATCATAATTATATGACCTATTGTGTAGTCTCTAGCCTTCATTAAAATGTGTGGAAAAGTAATTAGAAATTACCCCTTTCTCTCCTTTTTGCAACTTTATAGTACATAGATACTTTATAGATCCTATCAACTTGTCGAATTTGTCCTTCGGATTGAAGGGCTTATTAGAATTTTTTGCACTTGGTCTATGAATTTTTATATCAACACTTTAATGCATTTACTAGATGCTCTCATTTTTCTCTCTATATTACAAGTCATGTTGCATAAGCTTCCATTAATTTTTTAGGGTTCTTATCCCATAAGAAGTAACCCAAATTAACATCAAATGCCTCACAATCTAAAATAGGGCACATGGATTCATTTGACCTCATATGAAGATATAATTTTATAATTTTAATCACAAACTTATTAGTGAAATCAACTATTTCATTGATCCTTTTCTTAATAGTAATCAATTCATGGATTATAAATTTTGGATCCATGTTTTCTCTATACTATAAAATAAAACCTTCATAAAATCATCCCACAAAGTACTAATATCTATAAGGCTTTAGTACCCCTCTTTTGCAGTTTATTCTAGTGATTCCAAGAAAAATTTCATAATAACATCTTCATCTTGTATTTCATATCCATTTGTTACATTGAAAAACATCTTAAGTGGTTCTCACTAGTGACAGTGTTATTCCCTAGAATTTTGGTATCTTTCCTCTAATCTCATTTTTAATTATATTAGCATATCCTAGAATGTCATAAAATTCAAGTTACATACACCTTTGTGTTCCCAATGACACCCTTATTGGAGAACTTTTGAGCATGTCTTATAGGGTTGAGTCTTATGTTTTGACTTACGTTTTTCTATTGATGGTTTTTATGCTTTGTATTTTTTTGATTGTATAGCACATTTTATTCATGCTAATTTGGAAAGTTTTGTGTATTATTTTAATTTCCTATCTGTTATTGAGAAATATTTTGATTTTGATTTATCTATCGTGCATTTTGAGTAGTTTGGTTTTGATTTAGCAATCATGTATATAAAACAAGCTTCCCTTGTTTCAATTCAAGTTTTTCTTGCTTCAATATAATTTGTCTTTGAATTTCTTGTTGCCTATGTCTTTGATGATCAATTAATTCTACCTCTTGATCTATAACTATCTTATTTCATCCTCTAACTATGTGGCATTGTCAACATCATGAAATTGAATGTCTAATTCTTATTCTGAGAGGATGTAGGGGATTTTTTTAATTTTTTTAATACAACAAATTGGTCTAGAGTGTAAAAACCAATTTAACATTTCAATGGTGTAGTCATTTTATTCCATTTGAATTCCATAATCTTATGCAATATGAAACTATATCAGAAAACCTAATTATGACTTTAACTGTAACAAGAGGACTTCACAAATAAGAAAGAAAATGGAACTAATGTCATGTCCTGAAACGTGACCTTAAATAATAAAAAGCATATTTAAAAATGTTAACCGATTAATACCATTATAACTATAATTGTAAAAAACAATATTATAATTATAATTATTATATTATAAATATTTAAATATAATTTAGTAAATATTAAACATATATAAAATTAATATAAAACACAACATAAAATAATATTATTATCGTTGAAATTATAAATATTAATCAATTATGATTATTATAATATTTTAAAATCATTCCGCGTCAACAATGGAGTTTGTTATTTACCCTCCTATTAAGGGGAGGCTCCTTGGTGAACTGGTGGGGCTTCTTGCCTATAGTGCCAACAACCAAGGCCCAAACCTTAATATTAAATTTAAGCCGATATTGGCATGGTGTGATGGTTTATAGGTGGCATTGTTGTTCTTGCCACCAAGGTTCAAACCCCGTTGGGGTGGTATTGTTGAATGGTTGTATCCGGTTCATAGCTCCGATCAAAAGCGTTTACCCCTTGAATAAAAATAATATTTTAAAATCATTACACCTGAATGGACAGTATCAACCACCTTGTGCCATGTGAATAGTGAAAGCTAATTATAGCCGAAAATTCCACGAGACAGATGAGAAGGGACGGCGTCCTTAACACATTAGAAGATAGGCATAAAATGATAATAGGCCATTCGATATTGACATAAAAATAAGGAGATTACCGAACTGTATATGCCTGCGAGGATTCAGAAATAGCATTCCCTTTTGGAGTCAAATCTGTACCCATTATAATTACAGATCATAATTATACTCTGATTAATCATACTCCCATATCTTTCATTATCCTCAATAGATAATAGAATCTGATAACTGAGTGATTAATCTTGAATTTGCTCATAGAGTATATTTTATTAAACTATTGATCCTTAAGCATCCTCTGGAAACAAAGATTAAAGGCAAAATTATCAGAACTCCATAAGGGGACATTACAACTGAGCCCAGTACAACATATGGAGCCGAAACATCATTTAAATTCTCAAACAGAACTGTTGTAGTCTTTCATCGCCAAACAAAATAAGGCTTGAAACTGTAATCAACTGCAACAAATTTTATGCAGCGAACCAGGAAAAAGAGAGCGATTTTCAAAACAAAAAAGTGTGATTTGGCAAAAGAGATCGACAGGAATAGAATGAGAGAGCAGTTGTAAACCGACAAAACAACAAACAAGGGAAACATGAATTAAAGACCAAAAATATCGTCGTTATCCCAGATAGAGGCACTATCAGATTCCATAGTCCCCATTGAATGGGTGGTACTCACCATCACGCTGTCATAGTAAAAGTCTTGAGCGCCAACCCACATCAACGCTGGCGAAGGAGGAACGCTATGCTTGAAATCACCGTAGTCCGGAGGGCCGACTGCAGCAATGGAAGCTGAAACCTTCTCTAACACATCGCAGTTGGATTGTTACAATGTATTAGGGGGATAAAAGTTTCGGGACTGTTCTCTGTGGACCGGGTAGTCCCACTAATAAAGCTCGCAGGCATCGTAATCGAAGCATTACAAATGTGAGGATTTTGTTGAGACAGCCCATTTTGGCTTTTACACAGATCAAGCGTAAGCTGCTAAGAAATCGGCTGATCGTCCTTGGTACGCTTCACAAGTTCACCGGAGCTGTCAATGTAATGTCTTTTTGTGCTTTGATTAGCTTGGGGCAGTGGTGAATGCGGATCGGGGCCAAATCAGTGGACGGCCCTGCGGATTCTGATCCTTAGAAGCAAATGCGCTTGCGGTTTCAGTTGCAGTTGCACCGCCATATGTTTTTTATCCACAACGGAATCCGCAACCGCAACCGAATCCGCTTCTAATGGATCAGAATCCGCAGGGACCTCCATTCATTTGGCTCCGATCCGCACTCACCATTGCCCAGGCTACGGTCAAGAAACACCGCGTACCAAAAACGATCAGCCGGTTTCTGAGCCTGCACTTGATCTCTGTAAAAGCTAAAATAGGTTCTTGATTTCTGAGCGGCTTCGCTTGATCATGTAAAAGTCAAAATGGGTTGCCTTAACAAAATCCTCACATTTGCTATGCTTCTGATTACGATGCTTGGTGCTTTATAACACCGCTTGTGAAGCGTACCAAAGACGATCAGCCGGTTTCTTAGCAGGTACGCTTCATCTCTGTAAAAGCCAAAATGGGTTTCCTTAACAAAATCTTCGCATTTGCTACGCTTCTGATTACGATGCCTAGGAGCTTTATATAATGGGACTCCCCGGTCGACAGGGTAGTTTATGATTGTAACCTCCTTTTGATTTGCCTACACATGGAGGTGGAGGTATGTATATTTATAGACCCTTAGTATGCAATTCTCGAGAAATAATTCTCTCTTATACTGAGATTTATTCCATTTCTAGGCATACCATAATCATGCCTAAGGTTTCCCCTATCAGTTTTAACCATGTGGTAAGTTGAATCATCTAAGGATTTTGAATAGTTAATGCACCTCCTCTACCTAATTTATCTAAAAATTCAAAATTTTCGGAATTATGAACAAATAAAATGCCTAAATTTTGAGCTCTCCATTCATGCTATTGTCTTCTTCACTTGGATCACCTCAAGTATTTCTTGACTTTTAGACATTTGTCTTCTCACCATATTGGATCTATCTTATTTACTAATTATTTTTTATTATATCACTAATAGAGTTGTCACTCCTCAAAATAGAATAAATTAACTTTTATATTAGAAAGGTTTTAAAAAATTATCAACCAAAGATCTATTTTCATAGTTGCACCATGGTTATTTATTAGCCTATGTCTTCCATTTAAATACTACTTTAATTTTTCCTACGTAGAAATAGCATTTTGTTAGTGATTTGAGATGTAGATCCTAAATCCCTAAGATTCAATCATTTCTTACATGCAAGGGATGCCAAACATGGGAAGAATACCACATATCCTATATTTATGTTGGACAACTAAAGGCCAATTACTAAGGTGGTTAATAACTCAACTTCTAGTTGTTAAAGATCAAGGTGGGATTATCTAAGGTGTTGAATTATATATGACACTACAAGAACTGAACATTAACTTTGATACAAACCATACCCACTGCATAGAATGCCCATATTATGGTTGTCACAACATACATATATGTTGGTTTGAATATACAAGGTTATCCAACTTTATAAATTAGAAAAAAATTACCAAATAAGAATGCCTATTGTTATTATGCACTTATATATAGAAGATGTAAAAATAACAAAACTGAAATGTGTATTATTATTAATTCATTTAAAATGTGTTAAACTAATGGGATGAGGAAAATATTATATATTTGTGCCTATATCCGATTGGGCATAAATTATGGAGTTTATGAAAAAAAAAAAAAAAAAACCTTAAGAAGATATACCCAAAGACTATATTTATTCAAATGCACACATAAAGTAAGTCCTAGACATGCAAATGAATACATAGAATAAGTTATGAAACTCTATAAGAGTTTACTTAATAATCTAATGAATTTCTTTATTGATCTTGAGAAGATACATTACAAAATATTTAGAATATTGTATGGCCTTCTAGCTAACCAAGTAATTAACAACCCATAAAGAAAAAACATAGAGAGCTCCTAGAGATAATCAAACAAAATTAGATCAATTATTCATTTTTTAAAGTTACAATGATTCTATCAGATATTTTGAACAAAATCAGATCAATACAACCTCAAAATAATATTACCTAAAACTACAATTTTTTTTTTTGTTAAGAAAAACTTGGTTTTGAAAGGTCTAGGAACCCATAGCAATACAACAAGATAAGGGATGTTCCCAATATCAACATAAAAAATAATCACATGCTACCATAATAGAAGACCAAAAAAGAGACCAGTGAATCCAAAAGTCACCTAGAAAGGTCTATCCACATCCAACAAAAGCCAGACATCCAGGGGAAAGTTTTCAACCCATATTTTTGAATTATCACCATTCTTGCTATGCATTGCAACTCCCATGTTCGCAGCCCAATCAACCACTTGGTTACCTTTCCTACCAACATGAGTGATCTTGAATTCCACCATATCTTCCAACATGTATTTTGTTGCTTTTACAATCACATCCAGCCTCCAATTATGAAGAGGGGCACCATTCAAAGCATCAACCACTAGTTTGGAATCGCCTTCAATCCACAATCATCTCCACCCCTTATCTCTAGCAATCATAATGCCCTAGAGAGCCGCCCTAGCTTCAACAATGTTGTTTGACACACTGCCACAGTCAAAGGAGAAAATCAACTTAGTGCCACTGAATTCATCTCGAAAGATGCCACCTCCCCTAGCACTTCTAGGATTCCCCTTGGCAGCACCGTCAAAGTTGCACTTGATCCACCCATTATCCAAAGCCACCCACCTAATGATCTTTGTGCATAAAGGCATGGCATGATTCTTTCTTAACAACTGAAAAAGAGGCCAGGCATCAGCCCACCTCTTTTCAGACTCAAGGAGATCCCAATCTCTCTTATTGTGCACAACTCCAATCTCTCCAATGGTAATAACAATTTCATCCCAAATTATGTCACTCGAACTCTCCTCACTTCTAAAAATACGTCAGTTTCGTTCAATACAAAGAGCCCAAATGATGACAGCAGGAGCCACATCCCAAATCAAAGCTAGTCTTGAACATTTGGCCATGAGAGACCAAATATCTAGAAGGTAACTCACATCTTTAGGAATGACCCATGACAATCCCTAATTATTGAGGAATTTGCACCATATGTTCCAGGCAACATCACAATGTATGAAAAGATGGTTATTATCTTCCTCCTTCCACTTGCACATAACACACCAAGAGGGGCCTTGTTTGCCCAGATTTTTTAGCCTATCCCACATCAAGGCACAACCCCTCCAAGTAATCCACAAGAAAGAGGTCATCTTGGGAATACTGTATCTACACCAAATTTTGATATTGCCATGAGTCGCTAAAATTTTAGCATAAGTGTGGTACGCGTCATAGACAGTAACACAGTTGTTGCCATTTCCATTCCATCGTAACACATCCTCCTGGATAATGCTGATAACTAGCCAAATTTCTAGTATGACTTGTAGCTCCTAGCAAAGCAGTCCTAGCACATCAATAGTGGCACGAAGTTGTTTCCATCGCCGAAGAGGAGCCTCTCCCTCTAAGTAATTGCAAATTGTACCTCCAATTGTGTCTTCGAAGTGAGGTAAGAGGGGCACCAGCTGAGGGTCATCACCCAAAGCATGAGACTCCAGCGATCGGTCCCTCCAAAAAGAGATCTTGTTCCCCATGCCAATCTCCACACCAAATCAGGTTTCAAAATAGTGTTGTAGGATCTTATAAAGTTCCAAATGCAAGAGCCCTTAGGAGAGTCACGAGTGAAAATATTGTCCACCTCATTCTCAAGGTACTTCGCCTGTAAAATATGACTTCAAAATCTCCCTTTATTAGTGCATTCTCTCCATGTTAGCCTCAAGTCCAAAGCCTTGTTCATTTCCTTGCATTTCTTGATGCCTAGACCCCCCTGCTAGGTTGGAGTGCATACCTCATTCCATTTGATGAGGCAATATTTAAGTGAGTCTTCACATCCCCTCCACAGAAAGCTCCCCTTGATTGCCTCCATGTGTTTTGCAACCTTACTTGGAATCTAAAAAATAGACATAGTGTATATAGGGACAACCATGAGAGAGGCCTTAATGAGAATTATCCTTCCAGCTAAAGATAGCCAGTTGCCCTTCCAAGAGGCAAGCATCCTTTGGCTACGATCCGTAACATTGCTCCAATCTCTGATTAAGTTGGATTTTCTGGTCAAAGGCATTCCTAAATACTTACTTGGGAGAATATCAATGTTAAAACCAAGAATCCTCTGTATCTCAAGCCTATCAGCATTGCCTTCCTTTAGAAAAAAATATTTTTGACTTGGCAGCGTTAACCCTCTGCCCCGCCGCTTCCTCAAATTTATTTAAGAGATTCTTAAGAGTTCTTGCTTCGCTGATTTTGGCAGCACCAAATAGGAGGGTGTCATCTATGAATTGTAGATGAGATAGATTGTTGATACCACTAGAGACCTGGATGCCTTCTAGATGACCTTCATGCATCTTCTTCTTCAAGTTTCTGCCCAACACCTCCACCACCAAGAGAAACAAATAGGGTGAGAGGGGGTCACCCTGCCTACGCCCCTTTTTAGATGGAAAGAAATTTGTGGGGACCCCATTAATTAGAACAACATAAGAAGGGGTGGAGATACAACTAAAAATCCATTTGCACTAGGATTTGATAAAGCCAAATCTACACATTATCCCAATCAGAAATCCCCAAGGAACTTTGTCATAAGCTTTATTCATATCCAATTTAATCAACATTCCATCCCTCTTCTTGCAAATGGTGGAGTGAATGGCCTCATGGGAAATGATAATACCATCAAGGATTTGTCTATCCTTCAAGAAACCACTTTGCTCTTCATTGATTATGTCATTCAGACACAACCTGAGTCTGGACACCAAAGCTTTTGCCACAATTTTATATATCACATTACATAAGGCAATCGACCTATATTGATCAAAAGAGGAAGGGGCATCAGTCTTTGGAATCATGGTGAAATATGTAGCATTCCAAGACTTCAGGACAACCCTACATTTCTTGCACTCTTCAACAGCCAACCATACATCATCGCCCACCACTTCCCAATATCTTTGAAAGAATTCAACTTGGAACCCATTCAGTCTAGGGGCTTTCTTAGCACCAAGGGAGAAGAGAGCAGTCTTAATCTCCTCCTTTGAGAAAGGTGCTAGCAGACTCTCGTTCTGCTCATCAGAGATAATATGAGGGAGGAAATCTAACATCTCCTCCTAGATTTGTGGATTAATATTGGCTTGAGTTCCGAGAAGATCCTGAAAGAAGTGCAGCCCTTCACTCCTAATTGCACCTATATCTTCAAGGATAACATTGTCAGCCCTTTTGATCTTCAGAATCTTGTTGTCTTGCCTCCTAATTTTGGTGGATAGCTAGAAGAATCTCATGTTACAATCCCCCTCTCTAAACCACTTCACCCTTGACTTTTGTTGCCAAAGAATTTCTTCCATCATTAGTAGCGTTTTTAGTTCCTCATTGAGTTTTTCCTCCTCCTTATATTCTTGAGAGTATCCATTAGCTGTGATTTCCTTGGCCACATTGTTGATATCAGCTTCCACCTAATTTTTACCAATATGAATGCATCCTAAGGATTCCTTATTCCACTCCCTAGCATTCCTCTTGACATTCTATAGATTATTGGATACAATGTACCTCCTACAACCCTTCAGCTCCACAGTCCACCATTGATGGACCAGCTTGTAAAAATCTGTGTGTTCATACCAAAAGGATTCCATTTTGAAAGGAATGCCTCTAGGCTTGTTATAACCGCATCTAGAGTGAGAGAAATTGGCCTATGATCCAACCCACCAAAGGGTTGCACCTCTGAGAAGAAACCACCTAAATCAAGAAGCCACTTTGAGTTGAGAAGGAAGCGGTCACTTGGTCTACATTGAATGATATCGCCCCCCTCTTGCTTATTGTTCGAGGTGAACCAACCACACCTAGGCTTGAAATCCACCAAGGAGAGATCATCACATAGCCTTCTGAAATTGATGGACTTGTTATAGTTGAAACCACAACCTCCACTTTTTTCATCAAGAGACAGTATGGAGTTGAAATCTCCCCCGATAATTAATCCACTTAACTTCATAGTGGGACTGTTTGAAAGATCGAATATGGTTCCATGTGCTCAGCCTATCTGGTTCATTATTAGGTCCATACACATTGGTTAAAAGGAATTGTGTTTCGCTCCTCATGTCCTTGTAGCTTATTGAGAGATAGAATTGTCCTGAATCTACTAATGAACAACAATAATGGTTTTTGTTCCAGAGAATAGCGAGACCGCGAGTTGAACCCACAGCCTCTTGTTCCACTCCGTCCCCATCCAACCAAATCCTGGGCATCAACTCCTTGAACTCACCACCGCACAACTTGGTTTCCTGAACCAAGAAAAATTTGGGAGACTCTATATTAGTCATTTAAGAAAACAACGATAACTGGTGTGTTTCATGGCAAACCAGATTCAAGGAGGTGCTCACCTCCAAGAGTCACAAATTTGTTCAAAGAAACCTATGATCCATTTTCCAGATCCTCCAATGCCTTGGACCTTGCATTATAAGCATTAGTTTTTCTTCCCCTGGTAGTAGATGCCCCAGCATCGACCACTAAAGAAGGCTTATTTCCAAAAAAAAATTTCCGCCTAGTAGCAATGCTCCATTCATTGTTTTTCTCAACTGAATCCCTTACTCTAGTGCTAATTGCTTCTAAACCCAAGTTGTCCTATCAGGGGGGGACCAGAGGAGCCCCTCCCACCATGAGATCCAACACTCCAGCTGTATCCTTTAGAGCATCATTGACCGGTGTTGCGCCTTGTGGTTTCTTGTATACAACCTTCCCGCTAGTATCAGCTGAAGAATTGAGACATTGGTTGGGTTCAACAACAGGGTCATACTTTTTGTTGTCTACCGATGGTTTCGTGCCACCATGATCATTGGTGCTTGGGGGAATCACCGCTAGAAAACCCTCATTTTCTTTCTCTGCCACTGGCTTTTTGCATTCCTTAAGCTCCTTTTCTACAACCGAATCCACCTTCTTAACCTCCTTGTCCTTACTCAACTCCGGACACAACCTAGCCAAGTGGCCAAGTTTTCCACACCTATAACAACTAATTGGAAGCCCTTCATATTCCACTAATTGAGTCCATATTCCCAAAACAAAGGATAGGTAGATGCTAAGTTTAAGGGGTTTGCCCAAATCCAGCCACACACAAATCCACACTTTATCCTTTAGCTTGCAGCCCTCAGAAAGCACCTCGCTCTGTATGTAGGCCCCCAACGAATCCCCAATCAATTTCAAGATCTCATTAGATCTAAGCTTGATGGGGAGTTTGTGTAAATTAATCCAGAGTGGAACGTAAAACAATGCTTCTTGCCTGGGATCAAAGTTAGGGGACCATGCTCTCACAAACAAGTCAGCATTGCTAAAAAACCACAGGCCTCCCATGATAACAACATCCCACTCATACTCAGATGCAAAGGTCATCTGCAGAAAACCTAATGATAGGAGGTTGATCACCGGTTTGGAGCCCTTCCAAGTTGATTTACACCAATTCCGGATTTGTTTGAGGGATGGCCAAATTCCTACAAAATTGGTGATCACTGTTGTTTTCTTAAGCCTTTCAACTGTCAATTGAAGCATGTGTTCAAGGATGACAACTTCTAGGGCATCTAAGGCTACGGTAAGATTTAAATTTTTGAAAGCCGCCCTTTCTAATTTACACTCCTTTTTTCCATGATGCATTTACTTGCTTGCATCGATGAATAGGGCTCCTATTTTGCATGCTTCTTCCATTTCTGCCCCTTCATCCTCAACGTGAAAAGTTACCTTCTACTCCCTCACTTGTTCTTCCTGCGACTACCCAGATTCGCTCATTTCGCTGCACTAAATCTGATTGATCCACCCAAAACTACAAAATGTAACCGTGAGGCTTAATGTGGTATTTTCTTCTTATTGGTTCTATAATTGCCCCTCTTTTTTTGCAAAATATGGAAAATATTTCTTTCAAAACCATCAATAGATATTTGGAAAATAACTATGATCATCTATAATTTTACATGACTCCTATTCTTTCTTATATCACCTTCGTATGGCCATAAACTTGAAAACATGCCCTTTACATCAATAACCATATACTTTTGTACACCATTTGTGTCTTAGAGGTGCTCATATGTACCAAGAAGAATTTGAGATCCTTCAAATGTCAAATTGTTACACCCCAATTGTATAATTACTATATAGTATTACTGCATAGGGTAAAAATGGATGTAATGTGAATTCTGGAGATGAGTAAAATATGCTTGTACCTTATTATCAATATGAATTTTTTCACATTTGATGACTATCTCATTTGAAGTTAATTCAGTTAATGTTATTCATGGTGAAATACTATGCTTATGTGAATGAAAGGTTATTGAATTGTAATTAATCTAACTTTGAAGATGTTTATGTATACTGAATATGTTTTGAACATTTGACTATCATGAGCATGTGTTAGTGGATACAAGTATGTGTTCCATTCCTCTAAGTGAAGGGGAAGTATCACTTGGGAGAAGATCTTGGTTAGGTAACCGATAAAAGTAAAATATTTGAGCATACACACACCACATTAGAGTGATTGAATTAAGTCATTTTGTGGGTTATACGTAAGTCATCCATAGCTTGTATGTTTACATTAGGAGTCTTGTTTACTTTTGCATGAATTTGTAGGTGATGTTTATCTGTTTGAGTTTCTGATATCTTTCTTGTGTTATAATGATCATATGGATAAGTGGGATGTAGGTGGAAGTATGTTTATATGTATGCACATGCGTGTCAAAAGGATCTAATGACACAAATATGCATATGTATAAATATACCACACGTACACACTTATCAATATGATGGTAATGTAAATGGATGTAAGTGAATTGGATGTGATCATATATATATATATATATATATATATATGTATAGTATATATATATATGTATAGTATATACATGTATCCATATGTATATGGATATCGACACAAGCGTACATTGGAAAATTGGCATGCTCATACAGATGCATCAATATGGTATACCTATATATATGTGTACATAGAGGTGTATACACTTATCCATATATATATATATGCATACATCCTCTATAATGTGTTTATTATAAACTATTTTGTCTGTACCTCTTCTATATATATATATGGGATGTATGCTAACTGGATTACTATATATATCTATTAAATATATATATTTATATATATAAGTATTAAATGTAAATATATACTAAAAGATTATATATATATATATATATATATATAGTTATATATGTATGTATATAGTTATATATATATATATACATATATATATATTAATACATAAGGTATTTATATATATATATATATATACTATATATATATATATATACTATATATATATATATACTATATATATATATATATATATTAGGACATAACTGGGTATGTGCAGGATCATAATGGGCCAAAAAGTTGCAATATGATGGGTATGTGGCTGATAACTATTTTTTTACCCAAAATTGATGAAACGAAAAGGGTTTTTAAAGGAGATTCTCAGCTTTACACCAATATAAATTATGTTTTACTTTGAATTTAATAACCAATTATTATTCATTTTCTATTCAAAATACGACTAAAGTCCTGATTGATAGGCTGATTGAAAATCATCTATAGCTTTCAAATGGCATCACATTTTTGAATCCAAAACATGAGTCACATTCTATGCTTTGTATACTATAGGATTAAAAAAATAAAAATTGAATTTATGAAGTTTTACCAAGTTAAGGTGGTCGCATTAATGAAGTTTTATATTTTAAAAAAAGTTGTAATAAAAATTCATAATTAATTATTTACTTGGAAAAAGATTACAAAAAAATATGTCACATTGAGGCATGAGTCCTCTACTTATATCTAAAATATTATAAAAAATATTATCATTTTATTGTGGTTAGGGTGGTCGCATTAATCTACTTCTTATTTTTCCCCAAATTTAAGTACCACTACATTAAAATTTCAAATTTTCACCAAATAGATTTTTTTTTTTAAACAAACCTAGTAGTTTAGAAACTACATTCAATTTGCTACAGATTTTATTCTTACATATTTTTGAAATAATATAGATAAATTATTCAAATTTTTACATCAAGTTGCTTAACTCTGATTTTTTTGAATTTTTTGCCACTTAAGGGCCTATTTTTTCCATGATAATCCTGCACATACCCAACTGATTATGTAATAAGAATTGGACTAATTCTTATTTAATAAGAAGTTGATTTATTCAAGACTATTTTTGATGTTAAATAACCGTAACTAATATGTGTTGATATTGGACATCAAGTTGGAAGTTGACTTGGTAATAAACACAATTGTGTCTATGGGTTGCATATCACTAGCCAAGACACATATGAGAGAAACGTATGAATATGTTTTAATTTGCAACTATGACTTGGTCAATAGAGTAAATATGGAATATGTGGACTAAGTCCAACATATTAATTGGTGCAATGAACTCAATCTATAAACCATTCGATTCATTCTATGTGTTGTAGAAATATCATTAACTAATTCACTTCATTTGGAAATCACACCAACTTAGTGGTTTTGGCACCACCTCTAATTACATTTTCCTCTAGATGTCATTTCTTGAGAAATATTTGAATTCTCCATGTGCTGATTGAAATAGTCTTTTGAATGTTTTCAATGAGAAGGTTGATCTATTCATGGCTTTTGTTGAGTCTGAGTTTTATCTATCACCACCTTTATGTTGATTTACTTTGAATGAGACTTGTGTCATTCTTCATGCCTAAACTATAGAATTTTAGAATGCTTGGGTTCTTTATAAATAGTCACACCATTTAATTTGGAACACACTCATTCATAATAATTCTCATTCTCTTGTGTGAATATTATCTCCATTCTTCCATTCACTTGAGAGAGACACATTTAACCAAGAGATTATACGTCCCTTTGTATTTATCAATTGTGAGATATTACCAACCATTTTCATATTTTTATGAGTAAGAAAAGAACGAATTTTTGTGAGAAAGAGTTATCTTATTGATTGAGAGAAGTGTGATATCCACAAAGGAGAGAGAGGGAGTTGTTTTGGGAAGTTGAATCAAGCTGAATTATTGTTGGAGAAGGCTACACGGTCATCATTATTTGGAATAAATGATAACAGGCATGGTGATTTCTTCTTATTATTTACATTGGAATTGATGTGTTTTGTATGTTGCATGAAATGCATTTTCTATTTGAGCAATAGAAGTATTTATATTGTTTTTTAAGCTTTTAGGCTATTTTCATATTATGCTTGTAAGGACTCCATAATAGGAGAATAGTGTGTTTCTTAGTTAATTATATACTAGGATTGATTGAATGCAATAGTCACTTGAGGTACACCCAACTAAGTTATTAAATTAACTAGGAAAGATTATGTTACTCCTAGGATAGTTAATATAGTATGGGAGGGAGCTTGTGTACTTGTTATATGGATTCATTCAAGTAGATTAGATTGTTGTATGTTAGTCAGGGATGATAGAATATCCATTGAATGACAATACCTATGTGTAGTGTAAGATAACCTTAAGTCAAATCATCCCTGAGTAGTGTATGTGATAGATGACTCTCATTCATTTACTGAATATAATACTTTGGCCAAAGTAGTGCTATGTTTGAGATTCCACTAAAGATTGGGTGACTATTGAGACTACACTGTTAGTTCACCATGATCCAGTATTACATGCTAGTTCAAGATTGTGGGATTACAAGTTCTAGTTATGTAGGACACATGACTATTCTCAATTGGTTGTTGTTATCAGTTACTCTACCAATATTTTCATCAAAGGGAAGGGCCATCTCTCAAATGGTAGATGTGTGAGGGACCGCATTAAGAGTCCATGGTCAGCGGAAAAGCACCTAAGTGATGCTTCTCGTCCACACTAGGTGACAGAAGAACCAAGATTTGAAATGAAAGAGCCTGGACCATCTTGCAACTATTTGTTCTAAAGCTCTATGAGCTACATGTATGTAATTATATGCTTTCTTACATTGATGTATATTTGAAATGAAAAGAAATTTATGTTGTAATTGATGTTATGCATCTTGATTAGAAATTATCAATAAGAGAAAAGAAAAAATTCATTGCAATAGTTTTGTTACTTGTTTGGTGTAAAACAATAAATTTTTACTTTAAGGAAGGGTTAGTATGTTACATGTGGTATTAGAGTGTAACAAAATATTTTGGTATGTATGGACCCTCTAATCACTTTAGGGTTTTTCACCTAGAAAGAGACATATAGGACCAAAATGGGGTGGTTAAAATTCAAAGATCAATGTATGTATGATTGAAATATACTTAAATGAAATATCATAATGCAATAAAGAGGTAAAATATATTGAACATTGATGCAAAACTAAAGACATAGGAAGTGTTTGAAAACATAGTGGAGTATGCAAACATATACAAAAATGACCTAAATAATGCCTTGGAAAAGTAAATAATAGAAGAAAAGAGTAAAGATGAAACTGGTATGCACTTGGAAACTCTGAAGAATCTAGAATAAGTTCTGAAACTCTATGGAATTTGATTTTTGCTCCACTAGGACTAATTCGCCAACCTAGGTGAATTAATCCTAGGACAAAGTTTTTGTCCAGAACTCTATTTCAGTGAAAAGGGTATCAAAATCTACCCTCTAATCTATCAGATACCACCAATGGGGAATTATTCCTTCTCTACTTTTTCAAAAATCAGGTTCAGAAAACTATCCTCTAAGCTCCGCACTTTGTCTTCAGACTGAGTTTCGGTCCCATATCTTTAGAAATATCTACAAAAAAAAAAACTTATTTTGATTTCTAATGGGGGGTTTTCCTTGGTAAAACCCCTATTTTGGTAGTTAAAACTTGAAAAGATAGTGGAATATGCTGCAAAACGAAAGCCCTAATTGTGTCTAAGACTAGGAAATTTGAAGTACATGTCAAAAGCCTATTCTAATGTGTAAGAATAGAATACTTGAATGAAACCTGAAAGGATGCAATACTTTTTAAAGAAACCCTAGAGTGCTTCAAAGAATTCTTAAAGAAATACAAACCTTCTTTATGCTAAAGATAAGGAGATAATGGAAAATGCAATTACTAGGAAAACAAGTCATTAGGTGTGATTTGATGGCTAGTTGCATCTCTTCAACCTAGATTTCTTCATGATTGTCCATAGGTATCCATGATATACCCTTTGCAATGCAATATCTTAGATGAAAAGTGAGCTTGAAGACCTGCAAAAATATTTGATTGTTGCCCTAAAGATTCAACTTTGTTGTAGAAAGACTTATGAATCTTGTTGTGGAAGATATTAAAAATTTTACTTTTGATTTTGCTTGTAAAAAATGACTATCTATGTGAAAATGACCTAAAAATCTATATTTATAGGCATCAAACCCTAATTCCTCATTATTTTGACCCAAGGTGGTGAAATGGTCCCACCTAGGGTTTTCAAAAGTGGGTTCTTGAGATATGCATGATTTGAGTGTTGTTTATTGGGATTTGTATGATTTTTTTATGAAATAATCCTCAAGATCAAAGATAATGGGTCTTAGAGGGCCTATAAATATTGATTTGAAAGGTGATTAGTGCAAGGGTGTCTAAGTTAGGGGTGTTGTCACAACAGTGGTTTACAATTCCTGAGAGGAACGAATTTTAGCTGAAATCACATATTTTTAGAAAATATAATGATTTAAGCCTTAACAAGTTCCATTTTAAGGATTCCAATTGAAGAGGGTTTGATCAAATCACCTTAGATCAAACCCCCTTGGATAGAACCTCGCTAGTTTTAAACCATACCTATAAATGCGTCTCCTTTACACCTATCAAAATGCTGATAAAAAATGACTTTTGATTTAGCTTTTGGGGGATCAAATGAATTCATTTAAAATTTATTTCAAATGATTATGGTATTCCTCAGAACAAGCTATCCAATGAATATAATTTTAATATGTTTTGGTTTTCTTATGTATTTGTTTTTTAGTTTTATTAAACATAGGTTTTTCATCAAAATGAATTTCTTTGTTCTTCACATGTGGAAAAATAGAAGAATATAAAAAAAAAATTGAAAAATATGGGTGCACTAGATATTGAAGTCCTTGATCCAACAAAAAGTTACGACATAATGGTCGCTATGTCCTGAATTGTAATTCGCTTTGACTTTGAAACTTGATTAAGGAAAAAATATTCAATAAAAACTATCTAACCAAGTGGAAGCACTAGATATCAGAGTTAAAAATCTAAATTTGAAAGAATTATAATTTTATCCTTCATGGAAAAAAAGTTATGTGTTATACAAGCCACTTTTTAAAAATCTTGTTTTCTGAAAAAAATAAATTTTGTGGGAGATGGAAAAGAAGTGCAATTTGATTCCAAAAATTTTGAAAAAAATATTTTTAGAATCTACAGACAAAATTTGATGAGACTCTAGTTTGCACCATCTTCAAATTCCTCACGGTTTAGCCACTATAGGTGCCCAAATGTGAAGATTTAGTTAAAAATAATAATTACAGTGTCCAGTTTGGCCAAAAATTGTAAACCACTATTATGGGATCACCCTTAGGTCCAAATTAAGGCACAAATTGTACTATCTCTTAAAGGGAGTATAATTTATGTGTCTACATAGAGCTACTAGGTTTAACTCTGGAACCTATGAGCTCGTCATTTTTCCATCCAACATTATCTAATGTTGTGAAAATTCTTGTGTTAGGATGGTGCGTCTCAGATTAATGACTTGAAAGTCAGTAATTGAAAATGAGCTCTACCTCAAGGCCAAGAAGGAAAAAGAAGTCATCATTAGAACCATAGAGGGAAACAACTATGATAATGCTATCTAGTTGAGTGGCACAAAAAAAATTAGTCACACACTTTCTTGGATCAGTGATGTGAAGAGGAAGATGAAGAAGGAGGTTGTGTACATTACCTACCAACCATCTCACTAGAAAAGTCGAAGTCATTACTACTTTCTAGTGATATGCCTTTAGAAGAAAGTTTTAGTCTTGCATTCATCTTTAGGGATATTAGGGTTCTACCACTAACTAAAGTAATATCAATTTCTTCAAGTAAAGAGTTCGAGGGATATGTACCAAGGACACTTCTAGACGAGAAATGGTATCATGAACAAATGTCTGTGAAAAATGTAGACTATATTGTTGATGAACACCATATTGAAATTACTTCTCATAACTATGTATTAGATGATAAATCTGAGGGATATTATCCTTTTTGGGATAGGTATGAATAGATGAGAGATGAAAAGAAAGATAGGGAACACAAATTTTCTCAATCTGTAGGTTATATTCCTTTAAGTTATGTGTCCGAGAGTGAATCCAAATGATACTCTCCACTTGACTATCTGAATAGTCATTCCATGTAATTGGAAGGATATTGAAATCCTCATGAAATGAATAAAATTATGTGTTTATCAAAAAGAAGTGTATGCTTGATCTTTTATGGAGTTCTTGTGTACATGTGAATGATTACTTTTCTATTTTCAATAAGACAATTGATAACATAATTCAAGCTAACATGGATAAAACATTCAAGTAAAAAACAATCACATAAGCATGGTGAAGACATATGTGAGGACAAAAACTAATCCTAGTGCAAGTCAGGAGGATGGACAAGGAACCATTGGTGTAGAGGCTAGGCTTGACCAATTCTTGGCAAGGTTGGCTAATATTCAACAAGAAAGAGTTAAGGATAGGGTAGAGAAAGAAGTACTTGTTAATGATAAAGAGGGAGAAAATTCTTCCCATGGGCATGGTGAAAACCATAATCATGAGAAGCAAAAATCACCTTCACCATCTATTGAAAGGAATAAGAAGATTGTGTCTTCCAAACTATCAAGGGACATGAAGAAGATAATTCCACCTAAGTTTGACAGTAGTGTTGGAGGTGATGAGGCTAAAGTATGGCTTGTTCAAATGTAAAATTATTTTGAAATACAAAATGATGATGAGGTTACTAAAGCCACATGGGGTGCATAGGAGTTAGCAAGTGAAGCCTCTAACTAGTGGATGAATAAGAAGTTGGAACTTAACATAAAATCATGGAAATTAACTTAGGGACAATTTGTGGATATTTTCCACAAAAGATGGTTACCATAACTTTTCTATGACCAGAAACTCTTGGATTTCCAAGGGTTAATGCAAGGTAACATGTCAATCCATGAATATTGGGAGAATTTTACCCAACTTCTATGCTATGTTCCCATATATCACAAGGATGAGTGTTTATGTATTAGGAAAACTCATAATGGGACTAAATAATTAGATTGGAGGGGAAGTAGATATGCATGGCCCAACAACAATGGATCTTGTATATGAAAAAAAATTAAACAAGAACAAAAGCTTAAAGTTGATTCCAGTCAACAAGAAATAAAAGAGAAAAAGAAGGATGTGGAAGTTCCTAACAAGATATCTCCTAAGAAGGAGGAAACTGTGTAAAATGTTGCAAAGAAAAAAGGGAAAAGATTCCACTATAATGGAAAAGAGTTTAGGAGAGATTGGAAAATAAATTATTCTAGCATGAGTAATACCAACAAAGCTAATGAATGTACCAATAAGTCTAGAGAAACCATAGGGAAAAGAGGACCAAATAAAAGATGTTTTATATGCAAAGGGAATACTATGCAAGTGAATTCCCAATAAAACTTTTGGTTTTCAACCATATGGTAATTCATTACCCACCCAGTAGGCCATGTTTCAACAAAGGATACATGTTGATGTGGATGATCGATGGGAAAATTACCAAGTAACTTCGATCAAAACAGCAGGCATTTTGTTTGGCTTACCTATTTATGTTCTTATTGATACTGGTGCCACTAAAAATTTAATTTCACATAGAATATCTAAATAATTATTGAGGAAGGTGGGACACATGGCATTGTCTTGGAATGTAGAGTATGTAAACCAAACAAGAGAAAAGGTTGATCAATATGTATTTGAGGCTACGATAGAACTACCTAGTTTTACTATTGAAGTTAACGTATATGTCACACCTCTAGGATCATATGAAGTTATCCTAGGCATGAATTGGTTGTGGAAACATAGGGCTATAGTATACTTCCATGCTAAGACTGTAGAATGCCCAGATGATTTTGGAAATCAAGTTAAATTCCAAGGAATACCTAGAGAGGTTATGATTCGACAAATTACAAAAATGCAACTTATAAGAGCTAAGAAGAAAGGGTGTAAAATATTTTTAGTAAAGATTGAAGAACTTGGGAAGGATAGTGATAATTTTGAGTACCAGAGTTTGCAAGAATGAGAAGATGGAGAAATAGATGAAACTGGAAAATCAGATATGGAGAAGTACCCAATTTTGAGGAAATTTTTGGATGTGTTTCCAAAAGAGTTACCAGGATTACCTCTAAAAAGAATATTTGATTTCTCAATTGACATAGTTCTAGGATCAAAACCTATTTCTAAGCTACCCTATAGGATGACAACCACTAAACTTATGGAGCTTAAGACACAATTGGATGGATTGTTGATGAAAGGACTGATAAGACCAAGTGTTTCACCTTGGGGAGTGCCATTCATCTTTCTTAAGAAGAAGGATGGAACATTGCGTTTGTGCATTGACTATCATATGCTTAAAAAAGCCATGGTTAAGAACAAGTATCTATTGGCACACATCAACAATCTTTTTGGTCAAATCAGAGGTGTCGTATTCTCTAAAATAGATTTGAGATTTGGATATCACCAATTGAGGGTTAAAGATGAAGATATCTTTAAAAATAGATTCAAAACTCAATATGGACACTATGAGTTCATTGTTTTACCTTTTGGTTTAACAAATGCACTGGTAGCATTCATGAACCTGATGAATAGTGTGTTCAAAGATTACCTTGACAAATTTGTACTAGTTTTTTCTAGATGACATCTTGATTTATTCTAGAAATGAGGAAGAACATGGAAATCATTTAGAAATGGTCCTACAATGTTTGAGATAGCATAGGTTGTATGGTAAAATTTCCAAGTGTACATTCTTCCAAAAGAGGGTACATTATTTGAGTCATGTGATTTTGAAAGAAGGAATTGTGGTAGATCCAACAAAGATCAAACCAGTAATTGAATGGCCTATACCCAAAAATGTATCGAAAGTAAGAAGTTTCCAATTACTTCTTTACAAAAGAAAGGAAAGAGATTTGAATGGAATGAGAAGTGTCAAGAAGGTTTTGACTTCTACTCAAAGAGAAACTAACCACCACACTGATCTTAAAGGTACAAGATCTTGAAGGTAGCTTTACGGTTATCACCAATGCATGCAGAGAAGGGTTAGGAGGTGTAATAATGCAAGATGGGAAAGTGATTGCTTATGAATCTAGAAAGCTGAAACCATAGAAAATGGATTATGCACCACATGATTTAGAATTGGCAGCTGTAGTTCATGCATTGCAAATGTGGAGGTACTACTTGCTAGGAAAACCCTTTGAATTGAAAATTGACCATAATGTGTTAAATTACCTTGATACTCAACCTAATTTGAATGATAGATAGAGAATATGGTTAGAGTTAATAGCAGACTATGATTTTAATATCAGTTATATTAATGGGAAAGAGAATTAGGTTGTTGACACATTAAGTTGAAGGCTACACATTGCTTCCATAGTAGTAATTTAAACCGATTTCAAAGGAAAAGTTCTCCAAAAGTGTAAGGAGGATGAGTATTACTTACAAGTTAAGCAAGCACTCATGGATAATCCTAAAGCTTCTAGGTATGAAGGTTTTCAATTTGAACCTAATGGATTACTTAGATTCAAGGGTAGAATGTATGTACCTGATGTGAAGGAATTGAGAAATATGGTATGGAAGGAAATGCATGAAGCACCATATTTCAGACATCCAAGAGTGATGAAAATGATGGATAATATAAAACCATTATACTTCTAAAAGGGAATGAAAGGAGATGTCGCCAATTTTGTGGCTAGATGTCTTGAGTGTCAAAGGGTGAAGTTGAGCATCATCATCCTACGGGCCATTTATACCCACGTGACATACCAGAAAGGAAATGGCAAGTTATAAGTATGGACTTTGTGCAAGGACTACCTATGTCAAGGAATAAGAACAATGCCATACTGGTGGTAGTTGATAAGCTTACAAAAGTGGCACATTTTATATCAGGGAACCTAATTGATGGAGCACCAGTCATAGCAAGAAAATTTGTGCAGGAAGTGTTTAGATTACATTGGATTCCTAAAAAGATTATTTCAGATAGAGATGCTTGAGTCACTTCTAGGTTTTGGAAAACCTTGTGTTTTGTACTAGGAACTCAGTTAAATATTAGCTCAGCATATCATCCAAAAATGGATGGGAAAATGGAAAGGGTAAACCACGTATTGGAAGACCTACTTAGGATGTATTGCAAGGAACAACAGTACAAGTGGGAAGATTATTTACCCTTAGTCTAATTTTCTAACAATAAATCATCATTCTATAATTAAGATGACTCCTTTCAAAGCTTTGTGTGGCTAAAAGTGTTGAACTCCTATAAGTTGGGATAAACTTGAGGATCAAGTAAGTATTGGGCTAGAAATGTTGGCTGAAATGGATGAGCAAGTTAAGATTATTAAGCAAAGGTTAGCAAAAGCTAACAATCAACATAAAATTTTTGTTGATGCTAAGAAAGTGCCTCGTAATTTTACCTTAGGTGACAAAGTATTGTTAAGAGCGAAGCCTCACAAGAGTTCCATTAAATTTGGAAAGTCTTCTAAGTTATCCCTGCATTATGTTGGCCTTTTGAGGTTCTAGATGAAGTGAATCTAGTAGCCTATCAAATCACTTTTCCACCAACTCTTTCCAAAAAGCATAATGTCTTCCATGTGTGGGTATGTGTAGGATCATGATGGGCCAAAAAGTGGCAATATTATGGGTATTTGTAGGGTATGTGGCCGACAACTTTTTTTTACCCAAAATTGATGAAATGAAAAGGGTTTTTAGAGGAGATTCTCAGTTTTCCACCAATATAAATTATTCTTTAATTTGAATTTAATAAATTATTATTATTTATTTTCTATTAGAATTACGACTAAAGTCTTGTTCGATAGGCTGATTGAAAAATATCTATAATTTTCAAATGGTATCACATTTTTTTAATCTGAAACATGTGTCACATTCTATGCTTCACATACTATAGGATTGAAAAAAGAAAAAATAAATTTCATGAAGTTTTGACCAAGTTAAGGTGGTTAGACATACGAGTTTTTATATTTTTAAAAAGTTGTAATAAAAATTCATAATTAATTATTTACTTGGAAAAAAAATTATAAAAAAAATATGCATCACATCCGGACATGATTCCTCTACTTATATATAAAATATTATAAAAAATATTATCATTTTATTATGGTTAGGGTGGTCAGACAAACACCTACTTCTTATTTTTTCCCTGAAATTTAAGTACTACTGCATTGAAATTTCAAATTTTCACCAAATAGATTTTATTTATTTTTAAATAAACCTAGTAGTTTAGAAACTAAAATTAATTTTCTACAAATTCTATTCTTACATATTTTTGAAATAATATAGATAACTTATTCAAATTTTTACTTCAAGTTTCCTAACATTGATTTTTCTGAATTTTTGGCCACTTAGGGGCTTGTTTTTTCCATGATGATCCTGCACATACCTATGTCCTACCTTAAAAAGTATATACCAGGGGATAATCATGTAATTGATTGGCTACTTTATGGTTAAGGGACCCTGAAGTAGTAATTCTCAAGCCTGTCAAGGTGCTAGGAACACATAAGCTACACTTACGTAATAGAGAGGTCTTGTAGTGCAAAGTCCAGTGAGATTAGTATGCAAAAGACTCAGCTACTTGGGAGGACTGTGTGGAAATTCAACATAAATTTCCTAACATTCTTGATGCTTTTGAGAATGTTGAATAATGTAATGTTAGATTGTTATGTTTTGCATAATACCTTAGGTCATCGGGGACAATGATTATTAAGGGGTGGAGTATGTTATACCCCAACTGTATAGTTACTATTTACTATTACTGCATAGGGTAAAAATGGATGTACAATGTGAATTTTGGAGATGAAGAAAATATTCTTGTGCCTTGTTATCAATATGAATTTTTTCACATTTGATGACTATCTCATTTGATGTTACTATAGTTAATGTTTTTGAAAAGGAAAAAACAGGTTTTACAGGGACCTGAAACCACAAAGTTTAAACAATAAGAGATAGTTAATGTTATTCATGGTGAAATACTGCATTTATGTGAATGAAAGGTTATTGAATTTTAATTATTCTAACTTTGAAGATGTTTATGTATACTGCATATGTTTTGAACATTTGACTAGCATGAGCATGTGTTAGTGGATGTAGGTACGTGTTCCATTCCTCCAGGCAAAGGGGAATTATCACTCGAGAAAAGATGTTGGTCTGGTAACTGGTAAAAATAAACTATTTGAGCATACACACACCACATTAGAGTGATTGAATTGAGTCAGTTTGTGGGTTATAGGTAATTCATCCATAGATTGTATGTTTGCATTAGGATTCTTGTTTACTTCTGCATGCATTTGCGGGTGATGTTTATCTGTTTGAGTTTATGAGATCTTTCTTGTGTTATTATGATCATATGGATAAGTGGGATGTAGGTGGAAGTATGTTTATATGTATGCACATGCATGTCAAAGGGATCTAATGACATGAATATGATTATGTATAGATATACCACATGTATGTACTTATCAATATGATGGTACTGTAAATGGATGTAAGTGAATCAGATGTAAACATATATATCATGTATAGGGTATACATGTATCCATATGTATATGCATATCGATACAAGCGTATGTTGGCAAATGGGCATGATCATACGGATGCATCGATATGGTATACCTATATATATGTGTACAGAGAAGCGTATACACTCATACACACATACATACATACATACATACATACATATATATATATATATATATTTCAATATATATAGTATTATATGCAAATATATATTAAAAGATTATATATATAGTTATATATATACAATATATAATATATATATTGTAGGACACAACTGATTGTGTAATAAGAATTCAACTAATTCTTATTTAATGAGAAGTCAATTTATTGAATCTTGAATACTTTTGACGTTAAATGACCATGGCTAATATGTGTTGATATTGGACATGAAGTTGGAAGTCAACTTGGTAATACACATGGGTGTGTGTATGGGATGTGTATCACCAACCAAGATATGTATGAGAGAAATGTATGAATACGTTATAATCTGTAACTCTAACTTGGTTGATAGGGTAAATATGGAATATGAGGAATAAGTCCAATGTATTAATTGGTGTAGTCAAATAAATCTATAAACCATTTGATTCATTCTCTTTGTTGCAGAAATATCATTGACTAATTCACTTCATCTGGAAATTGCGCCAACTTAGTGGTTTTGGTACCACCTTTGATTACATTTTCCTCTAGATGTAATTTCTTGAGAAATATTTGAATTCTCCATGTGCTGATTAAATTAGTCTTCTGAATGTTGTCAATGAGAAATTTGATCTGTTCATGGTTTTTGTTGAGTCTGAGTTTTATCTATCGCCACCTTTATGTTGATTTACTTTGCATGAGACTTGTGTCATTCTTCATTCCTAAACTGTAGGATTTTAGAATGCCTAGATGCTCTATAAATAGTTGCACCATTTCATTTGGAATGCACTCATTCATAATTATTTTCATTCTCTTGTGTGAACATTATCTCCATTCTTCCATTCACTTGACAAAGATGCATTTAACCAAGAGATTATGCGTCCCTTGCTATTTATCAATTCTTAGATATTACCAACCATTTTGATCTATTTTTTGAGTGAGAAAAAGTGAGTTTTTGTGAGAAATGGTAATCTTATTGATTGAGAGAAGTGTGCTATCAACAAAGGAGAGAGAGGGAGTTGTTTTGGGAAGCTTACACAAGCTGAATTACTATAGGAGAAGGTTGTACTTTCATCATTATTTGGGATAAATGATAACAAGCATGGCGATGTCTTCTTCTTATTGTTTACATTGGAATTGATGTGTTTTCTATGCTGCATGAAATGTCTTTTTTGTTTGAGCAATAGAAGTATTTAATATTGTTTTTGAAGATTTTAGGTTGTTTTCATATTATGCTTGTAAGGACTCGATAATAGAAGAATAGTGTGTTTCTTAGTTAATTATATACTAGGCTTGAATGAATGCAAGAGTCACTTGAGGTACACCTATCTAAGTTATTAAATTAAATAGGAAAGCTTGTGTTACTCCTAGGATAGTTAATCCAGTATGGGAGGCAGCTTGTGTACTTACTTTTTATATGGATTCACTCAAGTAGATTAGATTGTTGTAGGTTAGTCTAGGATGATAAAATATCCATTGAAGGAAAATACCTATGTGTATTGTAAGATAGCCTTAAGTCAAATCGGCCCTAAAGTGGAGTATGTGATAGATGACTCTCAATCATTTACTAAATATAATACTTTGGCCAAAGTAGTGCAATTTCTGAGACTCCACTAAAGATTGTGTGACTATTGAGACTACAATGTTAGTTCACTGTTATCCAGTATTACATGCTAGTTTGAGATTATGGGATTACACGTTCTAGTTATGTAGGACACAACACTATACTCAGTTAGTTGTCGTTATTAGTTACTCCACCAATCTCTTTGTTGAAGGGAAGGGCCATGTATCAAATGGTATATCTACAGGGGACCACATTAAGAGTCCATGGTTGGTGGAAAAGTGCCTGAGTGATGCTTCTCCTCCACAACAAGCGACAAAAGAACCAAGGTTTGAAAGGAAAGAACTTGGACCATCTTACAACTATTTGTTCTAAAGCTCTATGAGTTATGTATGTATATATGTGATTTATTACATTGATCTATATTTGAAATGAAAAGGAATTCATGTTGTAATATGTTATACATCTTGATTGGAACTTATTAATAAAATAAAAGAAAAAATTTATTGTGATAGTTTTGTTACTTGTTTATTTACTCGTTTGGTGTAAAAAAAAAAAAAAAAAAACTTTAAGGAAGGGTTAGTATGTTACACAAATGATATTCATTTTGAGGCCATTAATGGCATCTTAGGGCATAAAAGAAGGTAGCTAAATTTTTTATTTGAAATGTAACATAGTTTCAAGAGCTAGCATGCTTAGGATAACAAGCTTGAAAAGCATGCCAAGATGATCAAATCCAAAAAAATTGAAATTTATAAAATTTAGATATTTTGGGGAAAAAGGTGACCTTTGAGGAAAGGATGCATGGAGGATCAAACTTGTAATAAAAAAAATTAAGGAAAAGGGGATTAGAGGGGGAAACAAGATTACGGAGGAAAGGAATTCTAGGGATGACAAGTCTGACAAGCATTCAAGGATGACCAAATCTAAAATCCTAAAATTATCGAAAGCTAACTAAAGAGAGGCCAAAATATAAGGCATTGACCATGAAACTACCATTTAACATATTTTACTAAGGATATTTTATGAAAACACTTTGAATGAGTAGCTTTAAAGGATTACTCAACATAGGGCACCTAACTAGAGATTTTTTAGTGTTGGAGTAAATAGGTGTTTTCCCTAAATAGTTATTAGTGGTGTCATATTTACATGTTAAGTCCACTTGGGTCCTAGTTTCTTTTTTTAGAAGTCTTAATTGTCTAGATGAGATCTTATCTTATCTTATCTAGATGTCTTTTATTTAATTCTTTTTTCCTAGGTCATTTAATATTTGTATAGGTATTTGAGTTATTATACATTATTCAGACACATGCCTAGATCTTGTCAAGTACTATTGTAGATAGGGTTTAGAATTTAGGGAATAAACATGAATCAATAATAGAAATCATATAACTATCTAATCCAAGCAATAAACACCCCAATTTGACAATGAAGTACAAATGAACATAGAAAGCATAATAATAAAGGAATAAACCTCACTATCTATACCATAAATGAATCACCTCCATTCTTATTCTCCATGTTGCTTTATTTGCTTTACTTGTTTTTTCCTAATTCCTGACACTACAAGCCGACATTAGATCTAGGATAATAAATTATTGCCAGGAATTTTATATAAAATAGGTTCATATTAAAGTGAGATTCATATGCAAGGTTGGGCGTATGAGTCCCAGTGGCTCAGAAATGGGACACAAATTTCAAGAAGTTATGATTTATCATTTATTAAGTGTCAAGATTATCCAAAAAGAAATGCATTTAATTACACTTGTGAATGCAAAATAGGACCAATTAAGGCATAAATAAACATAATTTTAATAGGTCTAGGGCCAAAAATAGTGTGGAAATTTAAAGGTATACATTTAGCCCACACTCTAGTGAGAGGATGACCTTGCATAAAACTCACACTAAAGTAGACAAATTTGTATCAAGAGGGGTCTAAGTGTACCAATGCTAGTGAGATAGGATGGAAACAATCAAGAGGGATGGTCAAACCCCTAAGATTGAGATCCTATGGAAAACTAATTATAGGCACAAAAGAAAAATCATGTGAATGATGTATGAAGCAACAACAAGATACAGGCATACATTGCTAAAGACATAAAGAAGAAAGGGAAAGGAAAAAGAGGTTGGATCAAGCCTCAACAGTTTGTCCAACAATATGTGGATCAAGCCTAAGTTTTTTGTCCAAAAAAAATTACTTGAGTGGAACACGATGTCCGCTATGCAAAAAAAAACACATGCTCACATAGGCTAGTAGAATCTAATATCCACTAGGTGAGCCCCCAGAAAAATGAGACACATACTGATAGAGATGTGGGGTTGGAGGAATGAATCACTGATTCTTGCTCTGGGTCTCACTTGGAAGACCTCCTCGGTGTTATGCTGCACCACCTTAACCTATAGGAACTCCTTCTTGACTAGGTTCCCCTGGTTCTCCTAGCCAACCTCTACCTTGTCAGTTTTCAACAATCAAGCTATCCTTGATGCAATTCCTCCATTCTTCCTTTAACCCTTAATCCTTCCTAAAGGTTAATCTTTCCACAACACTCCACTTGTTCTTGCAGGGGTGGAGAAGGTGTTTTAAAGCTTCAAAATGATCAAAATAGGTTTCTTGTTCCAACACAAGACTCCAACCATCCATCGCTCTCATCAAACTTTCACCTAGGGTTTGGAAAAGGCTACAAGCCCAAGCCCCAATTAGGCCTCTGAACAGAGATAAAATGCCTTTTTGTTCTAAACCCACCAAAGACTTAAGTTCTTTGTAAAGAATCTGTGGTTCTCATGCCTACACCTCCAAGATTTTCAGGGTATCAAGCCTGCTCAGGCCGTACTCTGTCCATACCCTAAAATGGTCAGAACCCTAGGGTTTCTAAACTTTTCAAGGTTGTTTCCAGACTGTCAGAAAGTTCTCCTATAAAATGGATTGATAAAATCTCCTCCTGTTCACCATACATATCCAAGACCTTCAACAAAATTCACAAGAAAAAATTTCTTCAAAAGCTTAATTCCCCTGCAAGTTACAAGACGTTTTCTCCAAGCCTGCCCTAACCGAACCTGCACTGGCTCGCCTAGGGAATCATTTTGTTGGCCACTACTAAACTCAAACAAAACCTAAATGCTACCATATTTACAATGAGGGAGCCTAGACATGAATCCCAAGGGTCTGTACAAATTGTACGGTGGGAAAGTGCTCTAGAGCTCCATTTCTTTCAAAACTACCTGTTACAGGCCTGAACAAAATAGTAAGCAAACTATGTACAGACAAAGGATGAAAATGATTGAAAACGGTAAAAGAATGGCACTCCAAGCTTGAAAAAATTTAACTCTACATGTTACAAACTAAACAACAACAGAGTTACTCCATTTGAGCTCGGTTTGAATGCAAAAGAAATACAGAAAACTATCCTCAAACACTATTTTTTTCAATTTTACAAAAATTTCACTCAACAATAATACTTCCAACCCTGCCTCAGGGTCGAGTCATGCCTTAAATAGGCTTCCAAGGTAGTTGGGCTTCATGGGTCGAGCCTTTTAGATGACCTAGATCAAAAATTATAAAACCCACTGTGTTTTGCAATCTTTGACAACTTTTCACCATATAGCAAAATGATGTTGTAAAACTATTTAGCACTTGTCAACTTCTTTCCCAAAGTTCAAAAATAACCCAAAACACCCAACACAATGGTCAACATGACCTTATGACAACACAAAAAAAATTGAACTTCCTTGTGGACTTCAGGAAAACTCATGTTTCCTAGGTGCTCCTGCACCATTCTCCCCCTCTCAGCACAAACAACTAAGGGACTTTAGGAGAGATTAGAGACATATCAATGCCTTGCTTCTTAAATTCTACTTCTTCTACCCAGGTAGGTTTAGATTCATTTATGTTCTTCCATTTGACAAGATGCTCCATGTACACCTTGTGCCTTGTAGCCTTCTTCACTCTTGACTCCAAGATTTTCTCTGCTTGTAGCTTGTCTGGAGTTGGTATGGACATGTTGCTAATGTCCTGGAAGATCTCCTTAGTATATTGATCCAAATCCTTGACTGTCCCTTTATACTTGATCAAATCAGTAACATTGAACACCGGTGAGATTCCTAGATCAGTAGGTAACTCCACCTTGTAGGCATTCTTGCCATACTTGGCCAATATCTTGCAGGGACCTACTCTCTTCATCTACAACTTGGTTGACATTCCCTTCTACAACCTTGACTTGTTAAGGTGGACCATAACATAGTACCCTACTTGAAACTGCGCATCTTTCCTTGTCATATCTACCTTCTCCTTCACTTTTTGTGTAGCTTCAGTAACTGTCTTCTTGACCTACTCTTGGATCTCCTTCATGGTCTAACAGAAGTCTTCTGCATGTCCACTCCTATTCTCCATAGATCCAAGGTCTCTGAGTTCACAAATGCCTCTTGGGTGCATCCCATACACAACCTCAAAAGGACTTTTCCCTATAGTTCTATTGACACTGTCATTATAAGCATACTCAGCTTGAGAAATCACCATATCCCATGTCTATCCATATTCCTTGGTTAGACACCTTAAAAGACTACCCAACACTCTGTTAACCACCTCTGTTTGACCATCGATCTAAGGATGGTAAACTGATCCAAAAGATAGATTTGTACCCAATCTGCTCCATAGAGTCTTCCAAAAGTGACTCATGAAATTCACATCTCAGTCAGAAACAATACTTAGAGGCAAGCCATGGATCCTTACGACCTCCTTGAAGAAAAGGTGAGCTATGTAGCTAGCATCATGAGTAGTCTTGCAAGGAATGAAATGACTCATCTTACTAAATCTGTCTACCACAACATAAACACTGTCAAAACTAGTCTTGGTCTTAGGAAGACCTACCACAAAATCCATGCTCACACACTCCCATGGTCTATTAGGAATGGGCAGGGGTTGATATAAACTAGCATTGCTAGCTCCTCCCTTAGCTTTCATGCATACAACACACTGTTCCACATATTTTCTAACATCTCTTGCCAACTTAGGCCAGTAATAGAACCTTTGTACTAGCTCCAAAGTCTTATTGATGCCAAAATGCCCACTAAGACTGCCATTATGCTTTTCTTGAATCAGATTTTCCCTCATAGACCCTCTTGGAACACATAACTGATTACCCTTAAATAACAGTCCATTTTACAATGTATACTCAGAATATTGGCTATGAAAATGATTCTCAAAATCAGAACATACCTTTTAAGCTTCTGAGAAGTCTTCATCTTCACCATAGAGGTCTTTAAAACTCTCTAATCCAAGGCTCTTTAGCTATATTTCTTGCACTGTCAACAACCTTCTGCTTAATGTATTGGCCACCTTTATCATTTTCCCTTTCTTGTGCTTGATGGTAAAAGTAAAAGCTTGGATGTATTCCATCCATTTCAAATGCCTATTACTTAACTTCTCTTGAGTGTTGATATAACTAAGTGCCTGGTTATCAGTAAAAACCACAAACTCCTTGGGTAACAAATAATGCCTCCACTTCCTAAGGGACTGCACTAAAGCATACAACTCTAGATCATAGGTAGAGTACTTTTTCTTGGCTTCATTGAGCTTTTCACTAAAGAAGGCCACAGGCCTACCTTCTTGACTAAGTACTCCTCCTACTGCTACTCCACTTGCATCACACTCAATTGTGAACAACTTGTCAAAACTAGGCAATAATAGAATAGGTTGAGTTGCCACTTCTTGTTTCAGTTTCTCAAACCCTTTATCCGCCTCTTGAGTCCATTTAAACATTGTTTTCAGACCGCCTTTGATAGTATCTAGGACTGGTGCACATATACCACTAAAATTCCTTATAAATTTTCTATAAAATTGGGCCAATCCATGAAAACTCCTTACCTCTGTTGTTGTGGTTGGTGTAGGCCAGTTTAGGATGGCTTCCAACTTGATTGGATCCATCTTTAATGAGCCTTTGGATACTACAAAGCCCAAGTAGACAAGCTCTTGCTTGAAGAACTCACATTTCTCAAGATTGATTGCCAACTTCTTCTCTTGCAACATTTTGAGAACCATCTCCACATGCTTGAGGCGTTCTTCTGTTGTCGTACTGAAAATCAGTATGTCATCAAGATATACTACCACAAATATTCCTATGAAATCTTTAAGCACTTCATTCATGAGTCTCATGAACGTGCTAGGGGCATTTGAGAGGCCAAATGGCATCACTTTCCACTCATATAACCCATCATTTGTCTTAAAAGTTGTCTTCCACTCATCACCATCCTTAATTCTGATATGATGGTATCCACTCTTGAGATCCAACTTTGTGAAGAACTAAGCACCTCCAAGACAATCCATCAGGTCTTCAATTCTAGGAATAGGAAACCTATACCTAAGGGTGATCCTATTTATTTCCCTAGAATCAGTACAAAGTCTCCACTTACCTCCTTTCTTGGTGGCTAAAACCACTGGGACTGCACATGGGTTGATACTCTTTTGAATTAGTCCTTGATCCAATAATTCTTGCACTTGCCTAGCTACCTCTAGGTTCTAATCTGGTGTAAGCTTGTATGCTGCTTTGTTAGGCAATGAGGCTCTAGGTATGAAGTCAATTTGATGACTTATTGCTCTCTTTGGTGGTAAGGTTGTAGGTGTACCATCACTGACTATACTTTTGTTCTTAGCAAGCAACCTTTGGACTGCTTCTGGTAAGACTGTCCTTTCAGCTTTGTCTTCCTCTTTAGGCTGCAACACAACCACATATCATTCATACCCTTGGTGTAGGTCCTTAAGGAACTCCTTGCCACTGCTCAACATGATGTTTGGTGCCTTTGACTGTCCTTCATCTTCTTCTGACAATGACTGCAGTTTGAAGGTTCTTCCATCCTTCTTGAATGAGATGGTGTTCTCTTTCCCATCATAAATGACACTTCTATCATATTGCCATGGTCTTCCCAGTAGTAGATGACATGCATCCATGGGTAATACATCACAAACCAACTTATCTTTATATCCTCCATTTGAAAATTCCACTGTTACTTGCTCATTAACCAAAACACTCTGCCCTTTATTCAGCCAAGTGACCTTGTAGGGGTTATTGTGAGGTACCTTCTCCAATTTTAGTTTAGTTACTACCTCCTCTGAGATTATATTATCTGTTGAACCTGAATCTATAATGACTTTGCACACTTTCCCAAGTATCTTGCATCTTACTCTAAAAAGAGCTCTTCTTTGTTTAGGTTCCTCCTTGACTGGCTGCCTGATCAGAACTCTGTTAAACATCAGATTCTCTCCTACCTCAGATTCTATATGACTGATCTCAAATGCTTTAGGACTCATAGTTTCCTCTTGTGCATAGGCCACTCTCTTTTCATTGCTTGATGATGATGCTTTCTCTGGGCACCTATAAGCAGGGTGACCTAGTTGACTACAATGATAACACTTCATGTTTGCAAAATAAGAGTTGCTCCTGCCTGCTCCTCTTCCTCTATTTGAACCTCCTTGAGGTCCTCTGCCTTTGTTATATCCTCCTCTAGAAGATGTCTCACCTCCATGCTCTGTGAGTTTAGACTCACCTTGGTTTCTTTGATCATTTCCTCTACCTTGGTAGCCACCACACTATCCTCTTTGATCTCTTTGATCCCTGCCTTTACCTCTGCCCTTAGAAGAATAATCTTGCTTCCTCTTGTTCCTTTCCTCAATCTTGATAGCCAATTGGTAACATTGATGTACTGTTTTAGAACTCAAAAGAGCCATCTCTTCTTGGATGTTCCACTTCAAGCCATTAAGATACCTAGCCACTTTCAGACTCTCATCCTCTGTCACATTAGACCTCATGCAAAGTTTTTGAAACTCCTCTATGTAAGTGTTTACATCTTGGTCTTTCTACCTTAGACTTTGCCTCTTCTTATGCAATTGAATCTTATAGTCATCTGGCATGTAGGCTTCTTTTACCTTAGCTACCATTCCTTTCCAAGTTGATATGGGTTGTTTTCCTTCTTTTTCCCTTTCTGTCTGAATGAACTTCCACCATGTCAAGGCTGACCCTCTCAATCTTGACTTAGCAACCTTCACCTTCTGTGCTTCAGTGATGTCATCACACTCAAAATGATTCTCCATGCCTTCTATCCAATCCATGACAAAATCAGGTTCCATTTTTCCACTAAACAGTGGTATGCCCTCAAGTCCTTTTCCACTCAACGCCTTCAATGCCTTCAAGAAAGGCTCCTCCTCCAAAACAGGGTCAGGTTCAGGGACCTTGTCTTCCTCTGCAACCTCTTCTTCCTTTGGTACTTTTCCTTCCAACTTCACATTGTTCAATGCTTTCTCAAGTTGCTCTATTCTTTCTTTTAACGACTTGTTGTCCTCCTCTTGTTCTTCAACCATCTTGGCTAACTGTGCATTTGTCACCATGATGGGAGTTTCACTTGACTCAACTTCTAACATATAAGATTCTCCCCAAATCTTTAACTGGCTCTGATACCAATCTGATAGGGAGGTGGGGTTGGAGGAATCAATCACTGATTCCTGCTCTGGGTCTCACTTGGAAGACCTCCTCGGTGTTATGCTGCACCACCTTAACCTATAGGAACTCCTTCTTGACTAGGTTCCCTTGGTTCTCCTGGCCAACCTCTCTACCTTGTCAGTTTTTAATAATCAAGCTATCCTTGATGCAATTCCTCCATTCTTCCTTTAACCCTTAATCCTTCCTAAAGGTTAATCTTTCCACAACACTCCACTTGTTCTTGAAAGGGTGGAGAAGGTGTTGTAAAGCTTCAAAATGATCAAACTAGGTTTCTTGTTCCAACACAAGACTCCAACCATCCATCGCTCTCATCAAACTTTCACCTAGGGTTTGGAAAAGGCTACAAGCCCAAACCCCAATTAGGCCTCTAAACAGAGATAAAATGCCTTTTTGTTCTAAACCCACCAAAGACTTAAGTTATTTGTAAATAATATGTGGTTCTCATGCCTACACCTCCAATATTTTCAGGGTATCAAGCCTGCTCAGGCCGTACACTGTCCATACCCTGAAATGGTCAGAACCCTAGGGTTTCTAAACTTTTCATGGTTGTTGCCAGACTGTCAGAAAGTTCTCCTATCAAATGGATTGATAAAATCTCCTCCTATTCACCATACATAGCCAAGACCTTCAACAAAATTCACAAGAAATAATTTCTTCAAAAGCTTAATTTCCCTGCAAGTTACAAGACATTTTCTCCAAGCCTGCCCTAACCAGACCTACATTGGCTCACCTAGGGCATCATTTTGCTGGCCACTACTGAACTCAAACAAAACCTAAATGCTACCATATTTACAATGAGGGAGCCTAGACATGAATCCCAAGGGGCCATACAAATTGTACGGTGGGAAAGTGCTCTAGAGCTCCATTTCTTTCAAAACTGCCTGTTACAGGCCTGAACAAAACAGTAAGAAAACTATGTATAGACAAAGGATGAAAATGATTGAAAAAGGTAAAAGAATGGCACTCCAAGCTTGAAAAAAGTTAACTCTACATGCTACAAACTAAACAACTGCAGAGTTACCCCATTTGAGCTCGGTTTGAATGCAAAAGAAATACAAAAATCTAAACTCAAACACTATTTTTTTCAATTTTACAAAAATCTCACTCAACAATAATACTTCCAACCTTTCCTCAGGGTCAAGTCATGCCTTAAATAGGATTCCAGGGCATTTTGGCTTCATGGTTCGAGCCTTTTAGATGACCTAGATCAAACATTATAAAACCCACTGTGTTTTGCAATCTTTGACAACTTTTCACCATATAGCAAAATGATGTTGTAAAACTATTTAGCACTTGTCAACTTCTTTCCCAAAGTTCAAAAACAACCCAAAACACCCAACACAATGGTCAACATGACCTTATGACAACACAATAAAAATTGAACTTCCTTGTGGACTTCAGGAAAACCCATGTTTCCCAAGTGCTCCTGCACCACATACACACGTGATGGGTATGTTCCCACATAGAAAATAAAGTGGCTATGGAAAAGTCATGCCTGTGGTCAACTCCCGTACATACTAACCATACCAAAACTATACCTCCTGATAACTTTGATAAGGCACCACATAAAATGACAACAAGATTCATGAGGCAAGAAAAACTTTGTATGCTAAAACCCATGAACAAACAAGATTACTCTATAGGAAAGAAAAATGTGCTATGCAAGGTGGCCATTGTTGATGGCCAAATTGACACAACAACATGCAGGAAAGATGAAATCACCTTACCTCTCCTAGAAAAGACAAGAAACTGTTAAATCTATCACCTTCCAAGGTCCTAGATGTTGGGTAGCAACATTGCTATTTTGCTTAGCGGTCAATCGGGCTGTAATGTTCAAGGGCTTTGCTGGTTATTGAGCTTCTTGTTCACTGTAAGATCAAACTCCTATCTAAACCTATTCTAACTAGAGGGTAAAAAAAAGAAAAAGATATATCAGGGATGCAAGAGAGAAAAGAATGTTCATTCATTTAGTTAACCAGACCTGTTACTCTTCAAGGAATTCCTAAACTATATTGTAGAATAATTTAGCTTGTAATCAACACAAAGTTGAACATTCATTCATAGTGAAAACTTTAATAGTAGATCACAAATCACCATTTTAACAAAAGAAACTTGATAAATCTCATTCATTCCTCAAAGAAATTAAAATCAAATGATTAACAAACAAATATCATTCCAGACTAAACCATGAAGCATGTTTAAATATGGTTGTTTCTACTGCGATGAGATAGATAAACAACATTTACAATTCTAGAAAATTCACCAATGTATAGAAACCATTATCTTCAAATCCACCCAACTACACTAAAAGTGCAAGAAAAATATATCATCTACTCTACTACAAAAATCTAATAATCTGCAAAATGTCTAATTCTCTTTTCCTAAAATTATAACCCCTTCAAATGAGCTTTATTTGACAATATATAGATCAGCTAATTACATAACTTTTTCCCACACGATCCACCAAAAGCTGTAAATTTTATATGCATGCAATTCTTCACAAAGATAACTTCCAGTTTCAACTCTTGCTTGACTTCAATCAACTCCAGTTCACAATTGCAATTTTCAGTTTCACTTCAAGTTACTTCTTTGCATGATTTTCAACAACATCCCTTTCCAGAAATTTCTCCAAAAGAGGACCACCAAGCATTCAATTTTCTCTAGTTTCATGATTCTTTTAGAAAAAGCTCTTCTTTGTATGTCATATTTTCCAAATCATCTTTGCAATCACATATGATCCCTTCCTCAATTTGCAAAAACACCTGTAAAAAAGTAGATTAATTGATTTATTAAATCAATCAAATAATGATTAACTTCAGATTATTTCAACTAAATAAGTGTAAACTTTTCATTTCCATTATTGAAATAACAATGACATCCCTTTTTAAAATTAACATTATTTTAAATTATCAGAAACAAAATAACACTAGAAATCATGTTCTTCATGGATTTAAATTCCTGTCACTACCTGGTCCCTGAATTTGGAACATACCTATGAATCACAAAATAGCATAATTAATTCATCCATTCATACAAAAAAAATAGTAAATTTATTAAAATGAATGAATTGATCAACTTTTACTTTAATGCATTTTGTTTTTATTTTACTTAAATCCCCAACAAATAACTCATCTCTAAAAGAAATATTAATAAAAATACCCAGATTTATGAGAATCAAAAGACATGCAAACATAAACTAGGATCCCACTACTTTGTATAACAACTCCTATGTAATTGATAAGACCGGTTTATGAAGGAATAGCATTTTCTGGTGGCATCTTTATGAATATGTGAACATTGTGTGATATAATAAACCAGAAAGGGTAGGTCTACTTTTTACATAACTTGGCTTGTGTTTGCATTTGTGAACAAGAACATCCATTGCCTCACCTACTGAACCTTCTTTTACACACCCAATACAAACCCTGTTGTCTTGATTAAAGAGATAGACCCAATTTCTCAAGAAGGAATCTCCTTACTCTATAAACACACATAACTATTCGGATCAAAAGTGAGTGAGTGGTTATCTTCTACTGATACACAAATCTCATAGGTGCCCTTTACTTTTAAAAGCTTGTACCACCTGAGGTTGCAACTCAATCTTGTGGATTGCCATTATATCCTCCAATGAATTTATCAATCTTCCATTAACTTCAATCCAATCATATCTTGGTGTCTTGTCCATACCTCTGTCTTTTAAATGGATAATTTTGTGAAGCTTTTCCTTTAAACACTTTTATGTGCATTTCACATTTTGCATGTTTATTTGTCAGGGTAGCTGCAACTTAAATATCTAAAATAACTTCTCCTTCTTCTTTGTTTCAATGGCCCCTTCCAACAATCCATTTTGTGAATTTCCTGCCCCAAACCTTCAGTGGAAATGGTAACTTATAATATCTGACAAGAAATTGCTTTTGATTATGCCCAAAGGGACATCCATGCATTATTCCATTGCTTCCAAACTCAGGATAGGCATAGAGGATGCTAGAAAAATTTAAATATTTGGTTTTACCTCTACTAAAATCCTTCTCAATGAATGAATTTGGTGAACACTTTGCAATTGTAACATTTTATGTAATGACATTTCATTGTGATTTGGTGGATGTCTGGATACTCTGTACCCATCATATGTGAAGAGGCATTCGAGATGCAAATATCATTCAACAACTATTCAAAATATCCATTTTATGCATATCGTTGTCCCATTTCACTTCATGAGATGACACTACAATGAAGCCCCTGTTAAATATCTAAGATACTAAGAGTGGGGGTGAATCTGTATCTTCTTAAATTTGCTAAACAAATACCATCCAATTATTCCAAAGAATAGAATAGTAAAGAAAATCAAGATCATTAATAGAGCATGAAATCATCTAACACATGAACACCAGGGTTTTTACGTGGAAAACCCAAAGAGGGAAAAACCACAGTGAGTGTTAGCTCACAATATAGTATAACCGATTATAGAATATTACAAAAATGGGGTGGCTCACTGCCAGGACTCACTGTCTAAATACAAAGGTTCACTACCTACAAAATTACAAAGACAAATGGCTTACAACCACAAAGTGAACTCATAATATACACCTAACTAGTCCTGATTCAGTTCTAGTTATGCTTAATAGACTGACTTACTGCACTTCATCATATTCGTACTTCTTCACATTCACATTAACAACTCAATCACATATCTAGATCAGTCTTAAAAAACTATCCAATATATATACCTGATCTGTCTGCAAGCATCAATTAGGTCGACCTAATTAGATGCATTTCTTATTCATCAAAAATACCAACTTTTGGCCACAAGTATTCACAAAATCTTCCAAAAATTAATTCATCCACACAACATGCTACATCATGTCGGCATAGAGCTCATATAACCACACAAAAAAAAAAGATTCACCATTACATAATTTATCCGTTAGGTCATCCAATGATAGACCAAATAGAAAAATTACAATCAACAGAATAATGTTGATACACCATACGAGATTTTGAATAGATGAAAACTTGAATGTACGTACTCTCAACATTCATAAAAAAATTCCAAAAACTGATCGCATCAATAATCACCAAAAAATAATTGCGGACCAAAATATTGGAGGATGTACCAAAATACCGGTTCAAATACCAAACTAGAATACCAGAACACATTCAGACTTGATCTTGTAGTTGAAAATTATATATCATGGTGACATCAATGACAACACAAAATAGAAAAATGAGATGTTCTTCTTCATTTTTCCAACAATCTCCCCCTTTGTCATTGATGGCAAATGTGCCAAAATTTCAAACAAAGCTTGCAAAAAAACTTCAAAAATTTTATTTACAACACTCTCCCCTTAACACCAATATTTCACCATTCTTCACTCTCTCTTTGACATCAAGGACAAAGCATGTGCCAAAAAATGAAGTATGGAAACAAAGAAAACAAAGAAACATACATTAACCGGAGGATGGCAAGCCTTGAAGCTCCTTAAGAATACCTTCCCGTGCAAATTTACCATTCTCCTAGCTTACTTTTGCACCAATCAACATTTTGTTTAGGAATTCCAACTCTACCAGAGTTTCTTCTACATTATCCAGAGTATTAGGGATCAAATTTATCTTCTCAATTTTTTCTACATTTTCTAGAGCCTTGCCAACTAGAGTGTACTCTACTCTAATGATGTCACTTAATTGATCAAATTTTCTGATAATCTAGATTCCTTTTACTTTTGTAAAACAAAGAAATTATCTTTATGCACAAAAATGATGTTCTAGGCTGATCTATCTCTATCTTTGGATATATTGTAAGTAGTAGAGATAACTCAGTCAACTGATACTCAATGGCTCGTCCATAACATCCTTAATGTTCTGGGTGGCATCACGCCACTTCAAGCAATAAGCAAGAACAACATTTTCTTCCACCTCACATATCTTCACAGCTTCCAGGTTCTTTTCAACATTTGAGTGTGCTAAAGCACACTTGTCATGCAATGACAATAGCCTTTTCTCTGCTAGTTTCTCCTCAACCTCTTGTTTTGTCTTTTCACCAAGCCTGGAGGTATACTCCTTGAAAGAATCCAACAACAATCTCAAATTTTCAATAGAAGTGAGGGATGCATCAATAGATGCACCTGGTGTGACCTCTTTTAATGCCTAAAGAGCATCCTCTATGATTTCTATTCCTTTCTAATGAGTTTCAAGAATCTCCTTCCTTTTGGATGCCTGCAATGCATCTCCTAACACCACTTTGTGGACCAGAGACATCTTCTCCACATCTACATACCCTTCAATCATAGGAATTTGTAAAAGATCTTAAGGAATTATTGGCTAGAATTTGATCTATTTAGATAGTAGGCCTTTTAGTACATCATTACCAGAGGATGATTCTTCGGGAGACTTAAGAGATTCTACAATCTGCTTTTGACTTTCTTCATTTTTCCCGGAAGATTCCTCATTTTCTTTTCTTCCTCTTTTCCTTCCATTTCTTCTTCCTTCTCTTCTTCCACTTTCTCTTCTTTTTCTTCTTTCTTTGCTTCCCTTTTATCTTAATCTTTATCATTGTCCCTGTTGTCTTTTCCATCATTTCCTCCATTTCCATTTTTATTTTGTTCTTCTTCTAGATTATCTTTTTCTTCTTCTTCCCGCCTTTTCTCTCTTCAAAATTACCTTCTTCATCATTTCCTTTTTCACCTTTAGTGTGCTCTGGAGGAGCATCATCATGTTTTTCAGGCTCAACTTCACCTTCATTCTACTTCTCAATTTCCGAAGGATCAATTTGACCACCGACACCATTTTCAACACTAATATCTTCAAAAATACTTGCATCACCTATACCAGGAGGAATACCTTCCTCAACATTTTCAGCAACGACATCTTCATCAATCTTAAGCATGCCATATTTCTCTGTTGTATCCTTTATTACCTTTTTTGCTCCCTTCCTTATCTTCTTTATTTGGTTTTTATCTTTTTTCATCAAAATATTAACTCTTTTCTTCATTCGAAACATATCTACACAAATCTTCTTCAAAGTCTCCAAATCATCCAAGGTCAGAGAAGACCCAATTTTATCAAATGCATTATTCCTAATTTTCTCTTCAAGTTCAACAGCCTCTAATCTCCTTTTCATCAGATTTTTCCACATATTCTCAGGTACATCTTTCCTTACATCATCCCATTTAACTTCCAAAATGATTACATATTGAATGAAAGCTAAAAGCAAAGTTTTCTTATCCTCTTCTCTAGTACTATCATAATATTTTGTTGTAGGATTTAACATGTTCTCAAAATGTAATAAAGAATTGAGATTTTCCTCAAATTTGAAACAGGGACCAGAACTTACTAGAATATCTTGTTCTTCTCTTTGGTCTGGAGAGGCTTAATCAGACACCTTAGACTTCTACTCTGCTTTGGTGTGCACATGAACACCAATTTTTTTCTCTTCCTCTTCATCAGAAGATGACACAACATGCACTCTCTTAGAACCAACAACTTCCTTGCAAGCACCTTCACCAGAGAAAAAACTTCCTCTTCTTTTCCTCACCAATTTTGCAAAAGGGTCCTCTTCCTCTTCATCTCGATCATCTGTGACGCTAAGATTTTTCTCCCTTGAAGCTTTCTCTTTCTTTCCTCTTTTTCTAGGGGCCACGAGAGGAATTTCTTTCCTCTTCCCAAATCTAGTAGTAGGTCTAGAGGAAATAGGGCCTTTACCTTTATCAACAGTACTAGGTTCAACTTTTACCGTAGCAACTTCAGAGGGTTTAGCAGGAGTACTCCTGTTGAATCTCCTTAGGCCAGATGATTCTCCCTCAAACTCTTCTCCCTTAGCCCTTCCAGCACAATCTTCTCATTAGTGAATCCCACTTCTCTAAGCTTCCTTTCAACATTATTTCTTATTTTGGGCTTCATGCACGTTCCATATGAACTTTCATAATCTTTTCAGCATAAGTACCAATTATGGGTTCATTGGGATCCTTCAAATTTTTAGCACCATTTATACATAACCCTCAACTTCATCTTTTTTAATTTCATATCCCAATGGCTGCATCCATATGGTCTGGGTTTCTACTACTTCAATCATACATTCATTGGAGGAAACATGAAATATGATGTCATTTTTATATTTCTCAATAATTTTCTTTGGAATCCTCTCTCTCTCATTCATGTTGCTCTTAAATACAACAAAGAATGCTATTAGAGCATTTTATTGAGCCATGAAATCACCCAAACTATACATGTAATCAAGGATTTGATGTGGCATTCGTCTGGATGAGGACCAAAACACTACCTCATTCTTTCCAGGAAGTCTCTTCATGAAATACAACAACAAACATACAATCAATGAACCAAACTTAAAAGCATACTTCCTTTCTTTTGTCAACTTTAAATTCTCAAGCAATTGTTGCCAAAGGAACTCACATAAGTCATAGTCTGCACCATTGACTACCATATCAAAACCAGTATAAATAAATTTGGCTGAAATAGAGTTCTCTCTATTGGTGAAGTATATTTTATGACCAATCATGATAGCAGCATACTTCACAATGAGATTAGTGATGGAATTTTTCGTTAAGGCTTTCTTGTCATATGTGGCTCCTGTGAGTTCCATTACCAATTCATTCTTCATGGCTTTCAATATAGGTACTGGTCCTTTATCCCAGAGTCCGATAACAACCCTAATCACCTCCTTAGTTACTAGACAAGGTTGATCAGTCCACAGGAATTTCTAATGTATTATGCTTAGAACTAGTTTCACAAATCTATCATCAACCACAGAGAAAAATTTGGGACAGTTGTTCCATCTATCTAACCTCTTCATAACCAAATTCAAGTATTCAGGTTTTACCAAGAAACTATCTCTAGTAAGCTCATTCTACCAAATTTTGATCAATTTGCAGTGATTAAACTCCTTAGTCTTTACTCGAATATGCATTCTTGTGTCCTCAGTCAGCATAACCCCATGAGGGATTGATGAGAAGGTGCCCATCGGGTCATCTTTGTAGACCTTCATAGAATACTTCCTATATAATGGCCTAGGTCTTTCTGACACTTTAACAACTACAAGGGTTTCCATTCTTCCAATTTCAAATTCAAACAACTCAAAGAAAACAAACCCACAATTGCACATATAAGTAGAATACCTTTTTCTTCACGATGAACTAGATCTAGGGTTTGCATGGCTCAAACTCCAAATCACTTCAAGAACGCTCAAAAATATTTTTGATTTCTTCAAATGCATGGGTGATTAAAATGCCTTACACATTATCTTTATAAAACAATGATCTTCCTTAATTCACATTACACGTGGAAAATTTCAAAATATTGCTAAAAACTCTTCTACATTGCTCAGAAAAACCCTAATTCACTCCGCAAAAGATCATGACTTCATATTATCTTTCGATTCCACTTGCATAACCTCTGCCTCACTATTCCTTATAACATATCCTTGTGCCAAGGACTGACACACCAAACATCAAGGGGGTTCAAGTAATTTTATGTTAAAGCTACCTTACGGCCTTGCTAGGTCTAATTCTTGGAGGAATTTTCTATACCGGATGAGGGAACAGACACATATGTTGTTTCAAGATCTTCTTTCTTTCTCCAAATTTTGTTCATCTCTTGCTTCATTTCTTCTTTATCAATTTTCTTTACCGGTTCATTATGCTTTACTAGATCAGTCTTCTTTCCCTTTTTACTCTAGTAGACTCTTGAAATATGTCCTAGCTTATTGCAATTATAGTAGACAACATTTCTCTAATTAGATTGTCTTCCACTAACTTTTTTCCTACACTGATTAGCTTTATGTCCATACTTGTTGCAAGTATAATAGTAGCCATTAAAGGATTGACTCACTCTTCCTCCATTAAACTGATTCATCATTCAGGTTTTGCATTTACTAGTTTTGTGTCCAATTTTATTGCAAGAAAAATATTGTCCAGAGAAAGGACCAAAAACCTGATTCATCCTACTTGTGCATTCAGTTTCCCTATGACCAAATCTATTACAAGAAAAACAAGTACCATTGAAAGATGGATACCTTTGTGCATTAGGTTGTCTCACTGGCGATCTTCTTCCAAGGTTTCTTGAATTTATATTTTGCTTCCCTTTATCTTGAGTCTTCTGATTGTTCACTGCATTCTGCCCATTCTTGGAACTTTCACCAATATCATTTCCTAGACAACCTTTGTCTTTAGAAGGCCTCTACCTTGCAATCATTTCATCAAGCTTATCAGAGCTGGATTTGAAACTATTTTCACAAAGCTTTTCTTTCTCCATATTTACTTTTAAATTCACCTTTTCTTGTTCAAGCTTAGTGCGTTCATTAGACTTGTTGTGCACCATTTTATTGAAACATTCTTCTATTCTTTTCTTTTCATCCACTTGTGTCTTCAAACCAATAACCTCCTCATTTTATTTCTTCAATTGCTCAGTTACTTCTCTATGTCTTTCCTTCAACTTCTTCAATTGCTCTTTCAGCTTTCAGACACATTCATTGCCTCAAGATTTCTTTCAACTCTCTATTTTCGGGTATACATGTGCAGGATCATGATGGGCCGAAAAGTGGCAATATGATGGGTATTTGTAGGGTATGTGGCTGACGACCTTTTTTTTACCCAAAACTAATGAAATGAAAAGGGTTTTAAAGGAGATTCTCAGCTTTCCACCAATATTTTTTTTATTCAAGGGGTAAATGCTTTTCACGAGCTATGAACCAATACAACCATTCAACAATACCACCCCAATGGAGTTTGAACCTTGGTGGCAAGAACAACATAACCTATAAAACCATCACAAAGATACTAATATCGACAGCTTTCCAAAGAATATAAATTATGCTTTACTTTGAATTTAATAAATAATTATTATTCATTTTCTATTTGAATTATGACTAAAGTATTGATTGATAGGTTGATTGAAAAACATCTATAGCTTTCAAATAGTATCATATTTTTGAATCCAAAACATGCATCACATTCTATACTTTGCATACTATAGGATTAAAAAAAAAAAAAATTGAATTTCATGAAGTTTTGACCAAGTTTTAAGGTGGTTAGACATACGAGCTTTTATATTTTTTAAAAGTTGTAATAAAAAATTCATAATTAATTATCTATTTGGAAAAAAATTACAAAAAAATATGCATCACATCTTGACACGAGTCCTCTACTTATTTCTAAAATATTATGAAAATATATTACCATTTTATTATGGTTAGGGTGGTTAGACATACTTCTACTTATTTTTTCCCTGAAATTTAAGTACTACTACGTTGAAATTTCAAATTTTCACCAAATAGATTTTTTTTAAAAAAAAAAACCTAGTAGTTTAGAAACTACATTCAATTTGCTACAGATTCTATTCTTACATATTTTTGAAATAATATAGATAACTTATTCAAACTTTTATGTCATGTTGCCTAACTCTGATTTTTCTAAATTTTTTGCCACTTAAAGGGCATGTTTTTTCCATGATGATCCTACACATACCCTTTCATTTTCAGCTTTATCAAGATCTTCAAGTATAGTCTGAAGCTCTTATTTATCATTCATTTGTTCCATCCTTATGATCTTCTTCAAGCTATTAGGCTTCTCCGGAGGAACCAAGCTCCAATACCAATTTTTAAATATCCAAGATACTAAGAGGGGGGGTGAATTAGTATCTTCTTAAATTTGCTAAAAAAATACCATTCAATTATTCCAAAGCATAGAATAACTTAAAGACAATCAAGATCATTAACAAAGCACAAAATCATCCAACATATAAACACCAGGATTTTTACATGGAAAACCCAATGAGGGAAAAACCACGGTGAGTGTTAGCTCACAATATAGTATAAATGGTTATAGAATATTACAAAAATGGGGTGGCTTACTGCCAGGAGTCACTATCCAAATACAAATGCTCACTATCTATACAAAATTACAAAGAAAAATGGCTTACGACCACAAAGTGAACTGATAATATACACCTAACTAGTGTTGATTTAGTTCTGGTTATGCTCAATAGATTGAATTACTACACTTCATGATATTCACGCTTCTTCACATTCGCATTCACAGCTCAATCATATATCTATATTAGTCTTCAAAAATTGTCCAATATATATGTGTGTGATAAATGTTAGTATCAAAATAAAATAATAAAAAAACACCAATGCAACATTAAACTAAAGAAAGCAAGATAAATTGAAATGAAATCAAATAGAGCTTCTTCAGAACCATTCCATTGTTCTCTATCTCCAGTGATTCTCTTGAAGTTGCTGCTCTCAGATTGTGTAAGCAAAGCTTCTTAAAATGCCAACCTGCAGAACGAGTATGCAAAGGGAGAATGCTTCTCTATCCTATATGCTGGTGGAGTGAAATGTTGATGTACGGATATGCACAGGGGCTGTAAATTATAAAAGCTATGATATGAAGTGGATAGGCCATGATATGGGATGCTAATATACTAAACTATGCTATACTATAATGCTATGGATGCTAGAAGACTGTGCTATGAAAATTGGCTATAGTTTTCCTGTATGAAAGCTTCTCCTATTTTCAGAGACCCGATATTCCCTTTTATAGATTTTTGCAGGCAAGAGCCTGGCTGGCAAAGATCAATGGCTGTGAGATTGTCTAGTAAGTTTGAATGGTGAGAGATGGAGAGGTTGAGAGGAAGATGGAAGATGTTGGGAGCTTGGAGAGAAGAATGGAGGATTGTCTTCAACCCACGGGAACAACTTTGCTCAGAAATAGAAGAATTAATTTTCTGTTTGGAAGTTTGTTTCATGGTTGTTCAAGATAATCCAAATTAAATAAATAAATTTATCTAATGTTATGTGAGTTTGATTTTTGATTTTAGGACTATAGAGGATTTAATTAAATATTTTTGGAATATTTAATTGTAAATAGACTTTAGAAGAATTAATTAAATATTTATAATATTTAATTGTGAATGGAATTTGGAAGAATTAATTAAATATTTAGAATATTTAATTGTGAATGGACTTTGGAAGAATTAATTAAATATTTAGAATATTTAATTGTGAATGAAATTTGTAAGAATTTTTAGAATAGAAGAATACTTAATATTTATTTGAATAAAATATTCAAGCCAAGATTATATGATAGTTAATATAAAAAAATCATAATTTTTATTTAATTAATTAAGAAATGGATAAGAAAAGTGATTAAATAAACTTATTTATTTAATCGAAATGAAAGAATGAACAATATAAATAAATTATTTAGATTTATTTATACGTAGATTGAATTTAGAGATTTAATTAAATATTTAAAAATATTTAATTAATTACCAGACTATTCTGATGTGACCATTTTCAGGTGTATACATTTTGCCCCTCTTTGAAGTGATGTGTTTTACGCATTGCTTCAAAGAATTTTGAAAATTTCCCTAGATGCTAATTGTCAAATGTTGATAGGTATATGCCCCCTCGGACGATGAATCGATAAGATTTTGATTTTTGTGAATTTTTTTTTGAATTTTTAGATTTGTTGAATTTTTTTTATTTTTATGATTTTTAAGATGTCGATTCATCGTTTGAAAATGATGATGTGAAGAAATTAACGTGAAAATATGTGAGATGAAAAATTGATGACCTAAATTGCCCCTGCTATGATAAAATGTGATAAAATGCCCCAAGTTTGCCCTTAAATAGGTTAAAAATGTCATTTTCCATGTCATTTTCCCATTTTAACCTAGTAAAAATTGTAATTTTCTGAGCTCTGGAGTGAGAAAGATGGCACTTCCTATCCACTAGCACCATTTCGAGTGCATCCGATGACATTAGCGGTCGGCACACTATGGACCCGCGGTATGTACCCCGTTAAACTTTTGTGATTTGAAAATTTTCCGTTCAGAGCACGTTTCCCAACCTTTTTGTAGGTTTAAGCATTCTTTTAGCACCCTTTATGCTTTTTATAGCGCCCATTATGATTTTCATAGTGCCTATGATTCCATAGCACCCATTAGATTTTCTGTACTGTCCATCAGGTGTTTTGTACTACCCATGATCCTATAGCACCCATTAGGATTGTTGTAGCGCCCATGATTGGATGTTGCTTTGTGTGATAATTTTGTTCCCAAGGTTGGAAAACAAAGAGTAGCTGATAAATTTGCTTTCAAGTTGTGAAAAACAAATAGTTGTTTGATAAGTTTTCTTCTAAGGTTGTTAAAAACAAACAGGATTGTGATAAATTTGGTTTCCATGATGATGAAAAACAAATAATTTGATTTGATAAGTTTACATCTAAAGTTGTTAAAAAAAAATAGGATTTGATTAATTTGCACTGAGATTTGATTGATTTGTCGTGATGAATTGATTTTGATATTGTTTGGTCTTGATGTTCTCGTCCTATTCAATAGGAGAGATTGGGCGTTTTGTAGCTATGAGAGACATTCCCGAGGACATGGAGTTTGATTCCGTAGCTTGTGCAGACAGATCGAGATGTGATCGAGGCATGTGGATTGACCTCGTTGCTTGACATGCCTGAGGTGCGCCTCAACATAGGTCTATTGACAGCACTTGCAGAGAGGTGGCACAGCGACACAAACACCTTTCACTTGGTGACAGGAGAGATTACCGTGACTCCTGAGGACGTGTACCGTATCTTGAGGATCCCAGTGATGGGGAAGATAGTGAGGTTTGATGGCCGAGAGGCGAGAGGAACTGATGCTTTGAGGAGGATTTTGAGAGATGATCATATTGCTGGATATTTCATCCCATGGGGTGAGATTGCAGATTCATATGCGCCCTTGCCCTCTGTACTTGCAGGCTTTATTAGACGTGTGTTGTGCCTCGACCATAGGTCGAAGGGATTTGCAGTCAGATGGGGTCGTGTACTCGAGAGGATGGTGATGCAGGGCACATGTTATGCTTGGGGATCGTGCATGCTTGCACATTTGTATGATGAGCTACATCACATTGTATACAGCGGAGGTTGTAGTTTTGCAGTTGGTTGTTCGATGTTACAGATATGGGCATGGGAGTATTTTGTTGTCATGCGACCATTGACTCGAGGACAGCGGCCGGCTAGTCAGCCATACAGATTTAGATATGCAGATATCATTACTCAGTCGAGGCTGGGTAAATTAGATCATTGGCAGCATCTTCTAGATGATCTGGATACAGTTTGCTGGCGACCCTATGTAGATTATGAGGGATGGCCAGAGGATGCTAGGGAGATGCCCTATGTGTTTACCGCCAATTATCTTATTGGCCAGATGCCTGGGATTATTGAGAGGTTTCTTGTTGGTCGGGTGTGTCGACAGTTTGGTCAGCCTTAGGGTATGCCCATGGGTTCTGTTATTTATGCATGCCGACAGTAGGAGGTCATAGTGTGGGGTCCACAGATTTCATATGATGCAGTGGTGGCAGAGTTTACCAGTTTGGGAGCTCAAATGTGGGACTGTAGACTTGATATTCTTGACGGAGGGATGACGATAGAGTATGGTCAGTATGTGTTGGATCATCCTGCGCCACGACTATTTGATCCTCATGAGCCTATCCCTATTGCAAAGGAGAGACCACAGATTGTTGGTCATAGGCGACAGCGAGAGGCAGCTGCAGAGAGTGATGACTCCGAGGAGGATGATGATGAGTCAGATGATGATGGAGATAGCAGTGATGAGGAGAGTGGGGGTGACAGTAGTGGGGGTAGAGGTAGAGGTAGAGGTAGAGATGGTGGTAGAGGTGGACTGCGGATGAGACACATAGCTCCGTTGTCTTCTGTAGATCCCGTAGTATCAGCTCCATCGTCATCAGCAGATCTACCATCATCGAGTCAGATAGCGACCTTGTAGGGTAGGGTGCAGAGTTTGTAGAGTCAGTTATTACAGGCACAGACCTTAGCTACACAGTTACAGGTACAACTGACAGCAATGACGGCTGAGAGAGATACAACTAGACGACAGGGTGAGGAGGCCATGGCTCTAGCTGAGAGTCTGCAGAGACCAGCAGGTGGTGGTATGGTCAGAGAGCTGACCAGAGCCGTCCAGGAGGCAGAGTTCTATCGGATCAGATATCATGATGCAATGCCACCCAAGCAGAGACAGAGTTATACACAGTGTCGGTCTACACATAGTCATTCTCGGGCTACGAGCAGGGGTGTATCGCAGCCATTACCTCCAGGAGGTCCATCAAGGGCAGGTGGAGCTGGTACATCTAGTGTAGGTGGGACAGGTCCCAGACTAGCACCATCAGAGGATAACACTGCATAGTGCTTTTTGTATGATGTTTTATCATCACGAGACATTTGTATACACACTTATATGATCCCATTTTTTATGATATGTCATGTGACACCTTTGTACATTTTGGCATTCATTTTCAAGATATATGATATGCAGTGATGATTTATGATGAGTGCATCGATTTTATATATAAGCATGATGTTTTATGCAATGGTTTCTCAATTTTATGCTTATGAGGTATATGTATGCATGATTTTTAGATATGAAAATGCAAGTGCAATGTTATGATATGATTGCAATCTATTGATGAATGAATATGAATATGATTGATGAAATGATAGATGGTACAACTTATGAATACTCATGAATGTTTTGATATGATGTATACTTTGTTTTTATGATTTTTCGATGCAAATATGTATGAAAAATGTATGTAATGATGTTTTGTGAATATCAAAATGTACTCAGTCATTTATTTAAAAAGATATGAAACATTTGATACTTTGCCAGCTTTTGGAAAAATCTATAAATGCAAAATGCAAATGCTAGAATGAATGTAATCTATACTAACCATGCAGGGTATCCGTACAATCATTGCCATTCTGAGAGCTTATTTGTGCTTTTCTTGTCATCATAGAGCATTGAAATGTTGAAAGTTAATACAAGCATTAAAGGGTATGTTAGCACCAATGATGACCTAAGTATTGCTTTCATGATTTTTGATATAGCAAGATAATACAAGCATCTAGGTATAATTTAACCAAGATGACCTGAGTATCGCTTGCATAAACAGACAAGAGTTAACCCGTTTCCTATGCAAATTCTGAAATGTCATCACTGATACGTAGTAGAGCATGTCTCGCGACCAATTTGCATAGTACTAATGATTTCCTCACAAACAACAAACAAAGAAAAATCATACTCCTTCCTTGCTTTTCTAGTTCAGTACATCATCAAATTGCTCCAGAGATATGATAGAAAATCAACCAACAATTCAAAATTTTCCTAAAATATTCCAAACATTATTCAGATTAAGATCATCCAACTTGGTTATCAACATTGATGTTTGTGTTTTGATTAACATTGTTTGGACCATGTTGTTTGATGTTATTGACATTGAGTGATTGTTTGGGTATTGTGGTTGATTTGATGCGTCAATGTATGTTGTGCTTTGTCAAACCGTCATTTGTTTGTGTGTAATGTTCTAAAAGTTCCTTGCCCCTCTCTTGTCTTGGTCTGTGTTTTTTCCCCCAGTGTAAACACAACTTGAATATGATGGATATGTACAAATTTCATCAAGGCATGATGAAACACAAGGATTCCCGTTGCATGATATGGATATGGTAGATATGTACAAATGATAGATATGGATAGATGATGCCATTATGCGAATGCAAGACATAAGCTAATAGATAGAGGAGCCTATTTTGATCACAAATAGCGCCTGTTTGCTAGGTTTTCACCACTTGTTTTTATTGCACTTTTTTAGATCATGTGAACTTTTGCTTTTGTAGATTTTTTCTGATTTTTTTTTGTATTTTTTCAGGAATTTTTCTTATTTTTTTTGTTTTTTTTTTAAGGACTTTTTCAAAAAAAATTGTATTTTTTTTTTAAGGACTTTTTCTGATTTTTTTGTATTTTTTTCAGGACTTTTAAGATGGAATGTGATGACCAATTGAAGAAACAAGATTCCCCATAATATAAGAGAATATGCATGACAAAGGATATGGTATGGAAGATATGGATGAAGTGAATAGGATAGGATGCATGATTTTCAAGAAGATCCTTAACCTTGTCAAGATCAAAGGTGGAAATGTAAGGAATGGGCATAGAAAGGATAATGACCATGAATGATAAGATGGATGAAACTTGTCCCTAAGTGTAGAGTGCAAGAGGAATATGGAAGATAGGATATGGATGATTGGGAGATGGAGGAAGGACTTAAGCATCAAGTTTCACAACCAAATATCCCTCTAATAAATCATGGAAATGGGAATTAGAATCCTAAATGTTGGCAGATTAATGATATGATGGAAGAATCTAAGGACTTATGCAAAGGTTTGGATTAAAGGAGAATGATGGGGGATGAATGTTGGATAATGTATAGGAGGTTGGAAGAACTGTTGATGGATAGATGGAAAGGTTGGAAAGATCAACATTGGCACGCACCTTGAAGGGCGGTGGAGTGATGGAGGAAAAATGGATTTGGAAGGTGATAGGTTATTAGATGGAAAATTGGAGGAAGCTTTTGGATTAGCAAATTTGGATGCCAATTTAGATTTTATTGCTTTTATGAGACTTTTAGGAATCCAGATGACTTTTGACTTTGATATTTTCTTTATCGGTCTTTGTGGCCTTTGACATTTTTCCTTTTGATTTATGGACCTTTGTGGTCTTTGAAAATTGCCTTTTTTCTTTGATGGGCCTTTGTGGCCTTTGACATTTTTCTTTTGATTTTGGATCAAATTTTCTTTTATTTTTGCATGACTCTTCAAGGAGACATGTTGATCCTTTGATACATGTGGAGTTGTTTATTGAAGCTTTTGACATTTGGCACCCAAATTGCTTCCAAAAGAAATGGAAGGAGTGTATTGAGATGAACGATATGGAGGTATGATGGATGAGTTAATGAAGGAAGAATTTTGAAAGTGGACCAAGGATGTGTGCCTTTGTTGTTCTTGAGAAATAGGATATGGACCTAGGATAGAGGGAAGGTTTGATGAACTAGGATAAGGACCTAGGATGGATGGAGAGTTTGATGGACTAGGATACCTAGGTTGAGCACAAGGTGTATAACCAAGGCCATCAGAATATGGATGTTCTTGGACAGAAAGGGGTTCTAGGATACCTTGCTCATGAAGACTAAACCTTTTCCTTTGTAATTCATAATTTCACACATTTGTTTACCAATGGGATATGTATTGTTTGTAAGACAAGATGTGAGTCCATTTTGAGGAGGATATGATATGGATGAGAGGATAGGTGTTGGAAGTAAACCAGAATGGATAAAGGTGGAGGATCCCAATTTATAGGTGTGGGGTTCATGGATAACTTGAATAGGTGTGATAGGCTCTTGACATGGGGATGATGGGGTGTTTTGATCTTGACTTGGAAAAGGATTATGAAGTGGTATGAAAGGCATATCTTGATCATGATAAGGATAATCATCTTCATGGGATGAAGGGGTATCCTTGAATGGAAGCATATATTGATCTTGATGAGGAAGGGAATCGTGAAATTTTGAAGAAATCATATCTTGATCATCAATTGGTAAGACATCATTAGATAGGACGAAAGAACTATCATGCTCTTGTTATGCAATAGAATCATGGGATGGTATGGATTGATTAGATGATGTGGAAGGATAACTTGGAAGAACATTTTGTTCTTGAGATGGAAGAGGATTATCATGGATGAATAATGAAAGGAGGGGATCATCATATGGTTCTTGAGAGATGGGATCTTGATCAAAGATAGGAAGGGTTTGTAGAATGTTTTGATCGAGATGTGTAGATTGAAATGAATCATTGGATGTAAAGGATACGATAGAAGAAGGTGATTGAATGGAATAGTTATCTTGAGTGAAAGAATCATGAGGTTCATTTTGAATTATGGGGGATGAAGATAAATGCATGGCATGATAGGATTGGTCAATTTTATTTGATGGCTTAGATTTGGGCTTCTCATTTAACCTTTGCAAAAATTCAAAAACATTGAATTTGGATGATGTTTCTTTTGGAGGAGAAGAGGTTACATTCATATTTCCGTCAAAGGACTTCGTAGTTGTGCCCCCTTGTATTTCCTTGATTTTCCTTTGGAGTGCTCTTATTTGTTGAGAAAGACTACTAAGATCATTTAATGGAGTTTTAGTCTTTTCAGGATCTTCCTTAATTTTCTCCATATTGTAGTTAGAGGGCAATTTAGCACCTTGTTTTGCTAAAAAAAAGAAGTAGCCTTCTTTATCTCGCTCTAAGATCTTGTCCAAAATTTGGTGAAACTGTGGATCCTATTCAACTTCTTGAATCATTTCATCGGTTATTTCATCATTTGAACTATTCCCAGTACGAAACCTATGAAAAGGATTTTCTTCCCTATCACCCATGTTGTAAAGTGGACAACATGCATATGCTTTTGAAATGTTCTTCTAGACTTAGATCATAGTTTTATAAGTGCAAAAATGATGATGTCTTGATTTGATAAGATGAAAATCTTATGATATGATCAAATGACGTTTCTAACTCTTGATTGTGGCTTCCAAGATGAAAGGATAGCAGAATCCTATTGGGGAAGTTGAATCAATAATCAAAAACTTGTTTGAAAAGATGCACTTTTTTTGAGATTTGATCCTAGTCTCAAAAAATGATAAATGTATCAAATAGCCTAGTTTGTTTTCAAAATTAGTGAATGATTTGGCTGGGATGAGTGGGATATTCAATTGAGGGTTGTGGTAGATAAGAAGAATGAATACGCTGACTATGGTTGTGCCTTTGAGAAAGGGCTTTTCTTTGAAAGAAAGCTCATGAGTATAATGGTTCTACAACATAATCATCAGTGAAACCTCTAACACAATCGTGGTATCGATGAATAAAGGTTCTATGTTCAAGTAAGACCTTTTGACTTTAGTACAAGAATCATTTTTTCTTCAATAGTTTCTTGTAACTAAGTGGTTTCTTTGGCTTTTTGATTTGTTTGAGAATGGGTTTCTTAACAAAGGTTGTGGATTTCCAATCTCGTAACATGAGAGTAATCAATGTGATTGTGAGTTTTGGATGATCTTTACTAAATTAATGTATTGAAAACACATCAAGCAAGTTGTAGAATAGATGTTTTTAAGTCCTATACTAAACATCAAGTGTAGGATCAAAATGTTTTTCAAAAATTGATTTCACAGGATTTTACACATGACAAATAGCTCAAGCAGACTCACTCTTAGTACTCAAGTAGGTCACCATAAAAATCAACAACCCACATCTTAAAACTGCGTCGACTCACACAGCTGTGTCACCCCCGAAAGGGCGCCCGTGTTTTTGTCTTTTCCAAGTGTGTACTCAGAGTGATGGAAGTGGATACCAGATCCCCTGAGCAAACGGTCCTTGGCAATTATATGGTGAGTATCTTGGGGGTAGATTCTTCCCTCCCCTACACTGTGATTATTATGATGTTCAGAAACTGACTTTGGTTGGATACTACACTAAGTTTGTAGTAAGGATTTCTGTTCAGTGCGGAAAATAATATACTCCCTCTAGAGACCTCCCTACCTTTAGAACAAAGGATTTGGGGATGGTTATCTTGAACCCACTTGAGTCGTTCCTCTTGGGTGAGTACTTTTTCCCACAAGAGTAGGCTCTCTAAAGGATGTAATTAAAGTAGTAAATTTGCACAAATTTGAAAAGGCAAGTCTAGTATTTTGATCACCCAGTTAAGGGGAGATCATAAACCTATTGCCACAGACAAAGTAAACAAATGTTCTTTTCAAGACCCAAATCACAATTGATCTAATCTAAGTGAAGATATTGCTTCACAAAAGCAAATTGTTCAATTTTAATTGCAAGATCATTGTGTAGTGACTGCCCTAGATTGATTTATTTTAAAATCCATGTCTATCCTAGGATTGATTCATTTTGATTAAGTGACTATCCTAGGATTGGTTCATTCCAATTAAGTTCCTACTCGCCACAGTCGCGTCGGATCCAGTCAAATCTCTACCTAATTTACAAATTACAATTTGTAGATTCTGTAAAAAAAAATGTGCTAAAACAGACTTAAAGGGTGCTAAAGAAAATAGCGCTGTGAAATTACTAAACAACGCTATGAAATTTCTAATGGGCACTGTGAAATTGATAACCGGCACTATGAAATGCTGAATGAGTGCTGCGAAATGATGAACGGGTGCTGCGAAATGGTGAAAAGGCGCTACGAAATGATGAACGGACGATGCAAAATGATCAACGGGCACTGTGAAATGGTGAAAGGGCGCTGTGAAATAATGAATGGGCACTGGGAAATGATTAACGGGTGCTGCAAAATGGTTAACGGGCACTGCAGAATTATGAAAGGGTGCTATGATAGTGTTAAAGAGCACTGTGAAATAGTGAATAGGTGCTGAAATGTGTTTAATGCGCTGAATCGCTCTTCTAGCCGTAACTTGTCAGAAAAATCTACAAAAAGATGTAAAAATTGGGGCAAAGGCCCCACGGTGGGCGCCAAAAAAATGCGTGTGATAAATGTTAGTATCAAAATGAAATAATAAAAACACACCAATGCAACATTAAACTAAAGAAAGCAAGATAAATTGAAATGAAATCAAATAGAGCTTCTTCATAACCGTTCCATTGTTCTCTATCTCTAGTGATTCTCTTGAAGTTGTTGCTCTCAGATTGTGTAAACAAAGCTTCTTAGAATGGCAACCTGCAGAATGTGTATGCAAAGGGAGAATGCTTCTCTATCCTATATGTTGGTGGAGTGAAATGTTGATGTACGGATATGCACAGGGGCTGTAAATTATGCACATGGGCTATAAATTATAAAAGCTATGATATGAAGTGGATAGGCCATGATATGGGATGCTAATATACTAAACTATGTTATGCTATAATGCTATGGATGCTGGAAGACTGTGCTATGCAAATTGGCTATAGTTTTCTTGTATGAAAGCTTCTCCAGTTTTCAGAGACCTGGCAGTCCCTTTTATAGATTTTTGCAGGCAAGAGCTTGGCTGGCAAAGATCAATGGCTGTGGGATTGTCTAGTAAGTTTGAATGGTGAGAGATGGAGAGGTTGAGAGGAAGATGGAAGATGTTGGGAGGTTGGAGAGAAGAATGGAGGATTATTTTCAACCGACGGGAACAACTTTGCTTAGAAATAGAAGAATTAATTTTCTGTTTGGAAGTTTTTTTCACGATTGTTGAAGATAATCCAAATTAAATAAATAAATTTATTTAATTTTATGTGAGTTTGATTTTTTATTTTAGGACTATAGAGGATTTAATTAAATATTTTTGGAATATTTAATTGTAAATAGACTTTAGAAGAATTAATTAAATATTTATAATATTTAATTGTGAATTGAATTTGGAAGAATTAATTAAATATTTAGAATATTTAATTGTGAATGGACTTTGAAAGAATTAATTAAATATTTAGAATATTTAATTGTGAATGAAATTTGGAAGAATTTTTAGAATAGAAGAATACTTAATCTTTATTTGAATAAAATATTCAAGCCAAGATTATATGATAATTAATATAAATAAATCATAACGTTTATTTAATTAATTAAGAAATGGATAAGAAAAGTGATTAAATAAACTTATTTATTTAATCAAAATGAAAGAATGAACAATATAAATAAATTATTTAGATTTATTTATACGTAGATTGAATTCATAGATTTAATTAAATATTTAAAAATATTTAATTAATTACGACTATTGTGATGTGACCATTTTTAGGTGTATACAATATATATATATATATATATATATATATATATATATATATATATATATATATATATATATATATATATATATATATATATATATATATATATATATATATATATATATATATATATATATATATACTTGATCTGTCAGCAACCATCAATTAGGTCGGTCTAATTAGATGCATTTCTTATTCATCAAAAACACCAACTGTCGGTCGTGCAAGCATTCACAAAATCTTCCAAAAAGTAATTCAAATGCACAACATACTACATCATTTCGGCATAGACCTCATATAACCACAAAAAAAAAATTGATTCACCATTACATAATTTATCCATTAGGTCACCCAAGGATAGACCAAATAGAAAAATTGCAATCAACAAAATAATGTCGATACACCATATGAGCATCTAAATACATGAAAACTTGAATATACGCACTCCAAGCATTCATAAACCACTTCCAAAAACTACTCGTACCAATAATCACCAACAAACAATTGTGGACCAAAATACTGGTTCAAATACTGCACCAGAATACCAGAACACATACAAACTTGATCTTGTAGTTGCAACTCATATATCATGGTGACATCAATGACAACACAAAACAACAAAATGAGATGTTCTTCTTCATTTTTCCAACAAACCTTCTATTGAAGATACCTGTGGCTTCCTCATTTCATTTTGTGCATAAACTGTAGGTCTTGCACTCTATAAGATGGCATCCCTTTTGAGGCATTGCATCTAACATCTCGTTTTCCTTGTCTGTGCTCTTGAAATTCCCTTTGGCCTCTGATGAAGAGGATAATTTACCGCCATTCATGCAAATTTCATTTGCTTTAAATTTCTTAAAAACTCTTCAACAGACCTTTTATGCATTTTTTGCCCATTTAGCAATCATTTCATTCTGTGCACCAATTCACGTGTTCTTCTTTTTTGTTTTTGCATATTGTACTTGAGGCATTCTATCAAATAGTTCATTCACTTTTATTTGTGCTTCCACAACCTTTCTCTAAGCTTGAAAATTTGTATGTGATGTTTCTTCATTTTCTTGAATGTTTCCAAAGCTTGTTCAATGAATGCACTTTGTACACACCCTCTACAATCATTTGGCTCCATGCACTAAATCTCCTTTAATCTATTAAAGGCTCAGTAGATAGTCTTCAAAGATCACGTTCTGAGAAACTTCTTATATCCACCATGAAGAGATGCCTTAGATCCTTTCAAAATCCATGTTTGTAAATATCTTGCAATATTGTGTTCCATGGGATGACGTCTTTGAAGCATTTTGTCAAACGGCTCTTCCTACTATGTGAATGCTTCCACATATAGTATTCATGTTTTCCAGGGAAATTTCACCTGCACCAGTTTGTGCATTTCTACAATCATTGATCACGTTTTCTTAAAGTTCCTATTGGTGACACATTTGCATTCCATGAGATGGGATTTCTTTAAAGAATTTAGTCAAACAATTCACTACCTAACCTCTATGCTTTCACATTTTACAAGTATGCATCTATGGGAGATTTGCATGAAGTTTCAAAAGCCTTTTCAACCAATCTGTTCATGTGTTTTTTGTGACCATTTGAATTCATGGGATGATACATCTTTGCAGAATTCAGTCAAACAAACCTTTCATAGTATGCAACATGCATATCTAAAAATATCGGGGTTCTGACCCACTAGATTCTTAAGGTCGACACAATTTCTTGGATATTCACTTTGTGTATATCCTGATCATGTCATCCCGCCGCACCATCCTTTTGTGCATGTCTTCCAGGGTAGTTGCAATTATTCTTTGATGGTTTAGTGGATGCACAAACCCATGTTCTCAAACTTCCATTCACGTTCACATGTGAATTTTAGAATATTTTTGCAAAAAACTCCATTATACATGCTCTAAGATTTCACATTCTCAGAGACCACATTATGTTCAAACGACCGTAGCCTTTAAACCTTTTGCAAGCACAGTGATCGGGGGCGAGCCATCATTCAATCATGAGTGCATTTTATTTACACATTGTGGGATCAAGTCTCGAGTTGGCATCAGTGCGGAGACACTTTGAAATGTCGAGGTTGACTCCTCTTCTGAGCCCAAATTCTGAAAGGCTTGTTCATCGGGTTTCATGATCAGGTTAATTGTAGAACCTAGACATTTTATGTTTTATAGTAGGGTCAGGGATTGGGTTGATCCCAACACCTTTCCCTTTTCATTTTTGTGTGTTGAGTTTGCTTTGGGTTCTGAAACCCAATGGGACATTTTTTTTGCAATTTTTTTTTTGTATTTTCTTTTTAATTTTTTTAATTTTTATAATTTTTACATCTTTAAATTTAAATCTTTTAGATTTCAAAATATTTAATAAATTTAAAAGATTTATTTTACTTTTAGCTTTTAGAATCTTCTTTAAAATAAAAAGAATTTATTTATTAAATATTTTTTGAATTTAAATCTTAAAAATGCAATTTTAAATCTGTTAAATATTAAAAGATTTATTTATTTCAATTTTTTATTTTATTTTGGGGTGGAGGCCCTAGCTCGGTTGGCTAAATCTTTCCTGTTGCAAGAGGTTGGTCATGAGGTCTAATATCCCCCACCCCATGGTATCGGAGGGTGTGTCACGCTAGCGTTGCCAGTCACGTTAAAAAGTTTACCAGGTGCACTGCAGTTTATAGGGGGTCGTGCTACTCGATTCCTGTAGTCTAAAAATATATATTTTATTTCAAATCTTTTAGTTTTAATATTAATAGGCTTATTTATTTATTTAAAAGTTTTATTTTAAAATCCTTTAAAAATAAAATATTTGTTTATTATTTTAATTTTCTAACTTTTAACTTTTTGAGATTTTGAATTTTTGAATTTTTTTGTATTTTTCAATATTTTTTTTTTTGTATTTTCTTGTTTTTTGATTTTTTGTATTTTGCATTTTTAAAGAAAAACGACACAAAAGAAGATAAAAACGAAGACAAAAAAAACTGACATCGAGACGACCACACAACACCAAAAACTAAAAATGAACAATGACACCCAAAGAATGAAATGGGAGGATGACAAGGAAAAAAGACACCAACGAAGAGACGAGGATTAGGATTAGGACCGAACAAAGAACACAAACCCGAGCAATGCCCAAAGGAAAAGCGAAGAAAAATAGACCGGAGATCAGGATCAGGAATGATCTCGACATAGGAACCTTCAAAGAGTGCAAGGTTTTGAGAAGTTCTAAAACCCAAACCTGATAGGCCAAAAAGTACAATGGACATAGAAATCAGGATCGAGATGGAAATAGGAACAAGAACCTTGCAAAGGTTCTTGGTTTTGCTGTCGGTCTGATACCCAATTCTGAACCAAACAAGAAAATAAAGAATCAATTATCGGAGTTGAGATGGAAACAAAACTTGAAATCTTGAAAGGTGTTAGGTGTCGATTCCTTTCTGAAAACCAATTCTAATAAAACAAAGATGACAAGCAAGAAGAGATTAGAATCAGGATGCACCAAGGAAATTGAACCTTCACAAAGTGCAAAGTGTAAGTTCTAGTCTGAAACCTAAATCTGAAAAGACAAAGAAAATGAACAAGCAACGAGAAAAGATGAAAAACAAGAATGAAAAAGCACAAAACACAATGAAACAAAACCAATGAAAATAAAGAAAATAGAGGGGGTCCCTGACTTTTCCAAGAAAAAGTTGGGGAGTGTATGTAGGGCATAACAAATGGTGACTCGGCTGGGAAAATGCTCTAAGCAATTTAAAATATATAACCCTCCAAATACCCAAAATATCTAGTATACACTCATTCAAGGCAACCTAAGAAGTGTAACCACAATCAAAATTGAGACATCATAGAGGTCTGAGATGAAATTGAAATCTATTTGTGTGCCAATGATTCAACCCCTCCATAAGTGTTGTCATGATCAAAGTCGAATAGACTCTACCCAAGCTACATAATTATAAGTTACATCTCTGACGTGCAATCATGCCCTAGGCATAGCTTTGCTGCTAGACAAACGTCTATAGCCCTGATAGAAATACCTCTAGTTCTCTCCAAGCATTACTCTACTACCAGTCAAGCTTCTATAGCCCTGATAGAGATACTTGAATCACCCTTGTTGATTGAGTTCATTTTCAGATTTCCTTTCTTTTCTCTTTTCTCATATGTTTATTCTTTTAAAGTATATTTTTTGGTTTTCCCTCAAATCTTTCAGTAGTGAAGCTTAAGTAGCAGATTGAGAAGCATAGTGTACATCATGAAAGAAATGTAACCCTTTAGATTTTTCACTTGGAATAGAGCTACCCAACCCAATGTAAACTAACTGATGGATTTCTTAAGATGTGTAAAGCATGATAGACTTTCAAAAAATTCCCAAAATTGCTTAATGTACCAAGTCCTAATCCATGCTAACATTCTCTAGTTTGAAGTGGATTAAGGTAAATCAAATTTTCCAAGGTAACCAACTAATCAAGTATTTGAAAATACAAACAGTAGACCCCCAATATATTCACCTTTCGACACAACTTGCATACAACACTTCAGTTTCCATTGTCAATGAGAGGAACCCCTAGAAGAAAGAAAAGAAATAGACAAGAAAAGAGAGGAGCAATAGAACAGAGTAGACAGACACGATGAACCAGCAAAGCCAAAAATGAAAAAAAAAGAAGAACCAAAACCAACAAAACAAACCAAAGACCAAAACAAAAGAAAACAAACAAACCCTAAAACAAAAACTAAAACAAGAGGACATGAAAAACATAAAAGCAACATAATGAAAGAGAAGAAACCAAAACTAACAAAATCAAACAAAACAAAATGAAAACCAACTAATCTAGAAGCTAACACTAATGAATCCTAATCCTAAACTAACTCCAAAGCTAAGCTCTACAAACATAAAATAGTAAAAGTTTGTACATCTGCTTGACTGATTTTTCATTATGTGCATAAGCCTTAACCTACTAGGTATTGCAAATTCATCTTTATACTCAGAAATGTAAAATTTATGTGCAATAAATTCATTCTGAAGGTATAAAGTTTGAAATATTAAAAGTCATGGGTTCTCAGTCTCGTCATGATTTACCCACGAACACATTTTATCATCCCCAACATCATAAGCAAACTTAAAATCATTAAAACATAGAGGGTAATGAAAAGACACCACTTGATTTAAAAGATCTTCAGTTGCTGATGCAAACTTATGTTGTACGAATTCGTCCTCACGAGGTCTCAACTCATGGAATACCACTCCATTCTACTCCAGTACATGCATGTCAACATAAAATACATATGTTAGTGATGTGTCCTTAGCATTCAAGACATCCAAACCTTGTTCAAAACTTTCATGAATATCGGTATCATTACTAGTTTTAAACAACAAACCAGTATGCTTGATTTCACCAAGATTATCAACGTCAACCTCATTCTCAATAGCATAGACTTTACCAATTTGGTAAGCTTCCTCAACCTTTAAATCAATTTTTTCAACATCTTCCTTACCTGACTTGGCAATCTTTTTGGACAACAAGAGATCAAAACAACTTACCTTAGAATGTGAACCAAAAGGAAGAATCCTACATGGATCACCTAAATTGAGATTTGTTTTGCAGAATGAATATGGATGTAACATGTTCATTTCTATATTCTACACAGATGCGGAGTCCCAGATTCCTTTGATCTTTTCAAATGGATTGAGCAGCAAATCACCCATGTTTTCAACTTGCAAGGTCTGCAAACCCTTTTCCTCTAAAAATGAAGCATTTCTCTTAGCATTTTCTTAAAACATGTCACTAACAAGAGCCTTAAAATACACATCTAGTTCATCATCATTAATGTCAGAGATACTAGTACATGGTGAACAAGGATTTTCTTCAAAGAGCTCATTTGAATGCACAAAGTCAAATCTAGGAAAACACTTCCTCAGTTCATGTTTCTGCATATTATTAACAAGAATGTTTAGGTCAACACCAAGTTTACCATAGTTAAGTTCAAATTCAATAATGTATAACAAATGAGGATCTTCTTCAAACAAATTGTTAGAATAAATATAATCAAAACCAAGAAAATACTCCCTCATTTCATTCTCTTCATCATGTTGAAGCGATTCAACTTTTGGGGCAGCCTCTCGGTCATTTTCTAGAAATTTTTTTGCCTCATCCAGCTGGATCTTATCATACATTCCTTGATCCACTTGAACTTCTTCTTTTGAAGATTCCATTTGTACTTTAGCTTCCTGGCCTTCACCATGAGATCCACTTGCAATTTCACCTGGAACTATGTTGCTTTCTATTTCTAAGTTTCCATCACTCAAATCAATAGAATGATTTCATCATGTTAACTCATTAATAGGTGTTCCTTCCTTATCCACAATGGTGCAAGGATCTATAAATGCATCAATAAATTCAATTCCCACATCTAAAAAATTTGCACAAGGTAACGAAAAATCATCAGTTGTTGAATCCATCTTAATGCAAGGATCAAGTTCATCAGATGATAGGGAAGACCTAAACATCTTCTCATAGTTACTCTCATCATTTTGGATGGAGTGATAATCATTTTCATGTGTGCTAGTTGTTTCATCTTCCTCATTGAGTGTACAAGTATTCCATGGATCTTCCATAAGTATTTCTTCAACAACGATCAGCTGTTTGAAATATAACTCCATCCTAACAAGGAAAACATAGCAATCCATCTAAGAATGTTGATTTGTTCAATGTATCCTACATCATTTTGGCCCAGCATATTCTAGTAGCTTCAGATCTCCTAATTCTTCCAACTTTTATCTTATTCAATTTTGCATACGTGGGATATCCAGCCAACATGAACCATGCTCATTTGTCCATCCCTCATCTTGTTGTTCATCTTGCTTAGAAGAAATGTTCAAAGTGTTGGAAGGAGATTCTTTAGTTGCTGATTTTTCATGACAACATTCTTGTGTTAATACCTCATCTCTTTCAATATCATCGTCAGTATTAACATTTCCAACGAAACTAGATTTTAACCTGATATTTCCATTATGCTCTGAATTTATATCTTTTTCATGCTCTTTGTCAAATAAAACATCAAAATGGTATACTTGCTTATCAAATTCTTCATTTACAACTTCTTCATTATTAAATGCATTATGCTTTGGAATATGATTGAAAATAGATGATACAGTCACAACTTCATTAGCAGGTGGAATACTTACCTCTATGGTTGGATTTTGCAAAGATAGATTCTTCCATCAGCCTTGCATGGGATTGACTTGATTTGAAGTGTTGGAAAATGTGGTGTTTGGAAGATTAGGAAGGTTGTATCTACTTGGTGAGAATGATTGCATTTGGGTAGGGATGGTGGGTAAACTAGCATAAGGCTGCAAAGGATGGCAACATGCAAGCACACGGGTATTACAATCTTGATTTTGGCTACTTGAATTTCTCATGTCATGTCCAGCCTGAGCCAATAAGAGAGATTTGTTCAACACATCATTTAGGGAGGTGACCTCCCCACAACGTCTAAATTCTGTTGCTAACAAAGGATTCAAACCCCAATAAAAATGTTCTTTTAGCATATAATAATTACTAGCGATTGCACCTCAACAAGGTGCAATGGTTACACTGATAGAAGGTTGTATACGGAAATGGGTTGGGTGGCGGAGAGGGGAAAATCACATGGGAGAAGTGCAAATAGTTTATTTTGAAGACCTTGTATGTGTTACAAAAGTCAAGTTGGTGAGGGGGTACGAGTAGGGGTAAGTATGAACACATGGAATGTACATAAACTATTTCGAGGGAGACCAAAACTGCAAACGGAAGGGGTCGGCTACAAACAATACAATTGTTGGTGGCTGGCAGTGCGGGGCTATGCTATATGGCATTTGTGTTCAAGGGTTGCATAGGAAAAGCAAAGGAATGGTTAGATGCGATCATAATTTGTTGACATGTACAATGATTGCTACATATTTCAATTTATCATACTACTATTAGTGGAAACCATCTTTTTCCAATATAATTACAAAAGTACCATAAGAGCATGAATATGTTGGAGTTGTTGATGATGCCAATGCCCTTGAGTGAAATGTGTGCTTGAGCCTTGATCTCATGTCCTTGCAGCTGATTTTTTCATGATCTATAGCAGATGTCTGTAAAAGGGAAATTTGTATAAGAGGAAGTGATGATCTGACAATATTTCAGAGAGATGTGAGGGTGAAAGGGATAAGAGCTGTGTACCTTCACTTTTTAGAGATAGTTGTTGTAGTCGAGAATGTCAATGTCATTTTCTTTCAACCAAGTTTTAATCTGCTATGTCTCCTCTATTTCAAGGTCTATCCATAGTTTTGTAGTTGATGAGGTGTTAATCACCTTGCCATTGAATTTAGAGACATGCCCATTTCTAATAGCGAGAATTGTTGATTCATGCATAAGGTATTTCTCGTGGAGCTGTGCACCCTCCTTCTTAGCCGACAATCCCCATAAAGTAACATCTATAGTTGTGTTGGTCATGTTAAAAATTGTTAAAGTCTATCTTGCAACCTTTGTCCCATCTCTTCTCCTAATTGTGGAGCATGGATGTACGCAATTGACAATTCCAATAGCATCAACATTCGAACCATTGCTTTTGCTTACTAATGCATTGAGAGGTATGAAAGAGTAGTGGTCTTTTGGGATGGAAGTGTCATCTTCACAGAGGGTAATCCTTGAGTCAAGCAAAAGAAAAATTTCAAACCCACTATTAAGCTTGTTATAGAGTCTATTAATAGGCCGGATCGATCGTCTAGAGAATGTGTATGTAGCTCCTGTGATGATTTTATTGCAATGGATTTGAGCTGCTGCATTGAAGCACGTCACACATGTCTCAGTTCTTGTACAGTCTATGATATCGAAGGTAAAGAGGTGGCCAGTTCCTTTCTTCGTGTTATAGCTACGTATTTTAGACTTCACAACTACATGACCTTTGACGGTCCACCTTGGCTAGAACGGGTTCAAGTTTTTAATAGGTGTGATTGTCAATGGGGCTTCCTTCGCTAGAGATGGATTGCACACCGTCAGAGATGTCCAACCTATATCGATTGTTGTGTGTATATCCAAAGCCAAAGCTCAAGATAGCTATGACCTGGACATGAGGTTCCAAAGCCACATTTTTGTCATGCATCAATCTAATTGCATTGGGAGTCAATAAGCTTGCCATGGTGCGAGTCAATGAAAGAAGCCTGCAAAAGTGTATTGATGTAAGGCGTTGTGCGAAGAAGTAAAAAAAAAAAAACCTTTCCATCAAATAATAGCAACTAATTGCTAGATATAGTCGAGCAGGCGAAAGATGAGCCCAACAACAAAATTCAGATGGGTGCAAGGAGCACCACACCTAGAACAATTAATTTTTGCACACTTTCTATTACCATCCACCCCATTCTATGGAGTGAGCAAAGGAAAAATAGATACTCTCTATGCGATTCATTATAAGCTAAACTCATTTTTTGACAATCATGTATGTGACATATATATAGTTTTGGATTGTAATAGCTCAAACATGCATGTGTGTACTTGAGTTAGAATATCTATGTAAGATACATGAAGTCAAGCAGACACAAAATTCACACTTAGAAACATCGAGTCAACTGCCATATTGTTTGATGTATCTTTACAATGGAAAGTACCAAAGGACAAAGCAGTAGATAGGGGGAAGGAGCTGTACATTTTTCCCACCATAGTATATCTTCTAAAAACACATACAAAGTTTAAGTATTTAGTGCGCTAGCAAAAAAGAAGGGGTCAGATGATTAGCAATCGGTGTCTACATTTTGTATCAAGAGGGAAATCATGTTCCCCACCTTAAAAAAAAATCATAAGTTGATGTCTCGATTTTGTATTAAAAGGGAAACCATTTTCCAAAACACGACAAAAAATAGGTAGCTATATTACGCAACCTATTTACAATCTACTGTATGTCCGCTAGGAGTTTCAGAAAAGTTTCCTTAATCCTAGTAGCATTGCCCATGCCATACAATGCATCATATTTTAATGCTTGGAGGGAGTCGCAGTATGCATCCAAAACAAGAAATGTTGTATAGAATTTTTGGACTGCCTGTTGCACCAACTCGACGTCGTCGTTTTGCACATGAAATACTTCATCACATGTCTTTTTAAGATGTTCAATAGTGTCATCGCAATGTCGCATAATGTTCTCTGTGAGGATTGCAACATTGCTTCGGTACACGCCAGACCAATCAACAGAGAAAGAGCCTGATGGCGAGGGAGGAGGAGCATCAGCCTTCGATCCTGTAATGTCTCCCTCATATGAGCTGCTAGAGATGGGGATAATTTCTGTAGGCGGTTGCAAGTTTTCCATTACCTGGGGAGTTCTGTAATAGGAACACATATAATTATTTGATAACAATGAAAGTTGCATTTGTATGATTCATAAATAGACAATTGGAAATGGCATGGACTAAAAAAATGTAAAACAAAGCTTCAAGAGGGTATGGGCACTCTAGACGAAGGAGGGCTTGCTCCAAAGGAAACACAATAAGCCAAACTATACCTACAATTAATAAATAAATTTCTTTTACTCCAGTTTTAGTTATGTATGCAACCCTTATTTTTTATTTAATACACATGCTATGAATATGTGAACAAATGGTCTAAGTTTAAAATATATCTTTTAGCAACCCTTTAAGCATATATTATTATTTACAACCACTTGACACTTGACACTTATAAATGATATTATAAACTTGATAACCTTATAACCACTTGACACTTGCAAAGTACTACTCATATCTGTTACAACTAAGCCTATATGATACCCTTAATATTATAAAACAATAATTGTTGATGGAATGTTCAAGACTAAACTCGAAAGATAGGATAAAATGTTATTGTTTTATCTATTGATTATAAATTGAATTCATTTATCTCTTTTTATGACTATATATACTCTATGAAATAATATAAAATTAAATAAATATATGTAATAATAATGAGTATCCATTTCTACATAAATTATCCTCTATGAACATCTTTTAATAAAAAAAATTTAAATAGTAAATAAATATATATGTTTTTTATAGAATCTATTTCATCTAAAGGAGAAGGCCTAAAATAAAACATAGAATATTTATTTAATTATTTTATATCAATACAAAGATTTTGAATATAATAATAACTTAAATTTTCTTGTCTATAATTATATTCTTGAAGGTAAATAAAGGAAAATGTCCCATTAATAATCAACACCTTTGTTTATATTTATTTCCTATTTAATGAAATAAAAATAATAATTCATCACTTTTTAATTATTTGATAACAATAAAAGTTGCATGTGTATGATTCATAAAAAGACATTTGGAAATGGCGTGGCCCCAAAAATGAAAACCCAAGTTTTGGGATGCTCCAAAGGTAACTCAATAAGCAAATCTATACTAACAATCAATAAATAGATATCTTTTACTTTAAGGAGACTTCTAAAACTATTAGTAAACCCACATCAATACAATCAATTCTTGCAGAGTAAATGACAATTGTAACCCAAGCAGATTCTCCACCAAGAAATGCTTAGAAAATACAATAATGATTCTCTTTATGAACATGCTTGGAACTGACGAAGGGAGATCTTTTATTAGTTCAATTAATCATCTATTTGTAATTAGATCAACAAATAAATAATAACGTATTTTTTTTAATTTTTATTCCATCTAAGCGATAGATTTAAAATTAAATTACAATTTTTTTAAAAATAACATACACCAATAAATATATATACTAATTCCCTTATATGCATAATAAAGATCAACAAATATAAATATATATTAAAATTTCCATTATAGTCATGATGTTATTTTCCTTTTAACTATAAGGAAGCAAGACAATTAAAAAGAAATATTTCTTCTATAAATATTTTCTAGTAATTCTAGTCTCTATGGTTATATAAAAATATGGGATATATCCCCTTCTTGAAATGCCATATATATAACTATTCTAAAATTTCACCCACTAAATAATTTAAAAAAACACATTTATTCATACACATGTAAGCCTAATCTTTTTAACATGAAAAATTCCTTAGTTTAAGGTCTATAAAATTCATATAGATAAATACATTTAATTATCTATATATTCCATTTATTTTCATTAAAAAAAATCCCATTGAAAATAATAGAAAGATGCCTTGCTTTTTTAAAAGTAGTATTGCTAATAAATATCTAATTTATTTAATTTATATTTTCAAAGTTTCTTTTCCCACACCAAGGAAATGTAGTTGCTTTATTAAAAGATTATTAAGGAAGTATTTATTTTTAAAGAAAGCTTCATAAAGGAAAAGAAACTATATGAAAAAACTTCATAAGGGAAATAAATGTGGAGCCTACCATTCACTCCTTTTTTTTTTTTGGCGGTTACATAAAAAATCATTGAACATGATACAGATGCCATCGTTAAAATTAGGTAAAGCACCATACGTTTGGCTATTTTTTTTATTTTTTTTAACGAAAATGAATGAAGTGAAGAAGATGTTTTGCGGGGAAGTCAAGTCAAGTATTGTATTTAATTTAAAGTCACTTTGAAACTATAATTAATAGTTATAAAAAAGAAGTTTGTAAATTGTAATTTTAATATTGCAATGTCTAATTTAGAAACTCAATTTGAGACACTCTATACTGTTAGTCAAGCCCAAAAATATTTAATCCTACATATTTCTATGAATAAATAAATAAATAAAAACATTCACCCTTTATGCTATTGTTTGGCGCGCTGCAGCCAAAGGCTATTCTAAGTTTTCTTGTGCTGCAAATTTCACAAAATACATTTCCTCTCTCGTTTCTCATGCAGCTCCGAGATTGACATACAAACAAAGTGCACTCTTGGCATAAACAAGTAAACTCCCACTGTTAAAATCTGAAACACGTTACACTTGGCATAACTAAGTAAACACCCACTGCTAAAAATCTGAAACACCATACACTTGGCGTAAATGCACCACCCCTATCAACAGTTATTTTGCTCTCAACTTTGTTGTGGAAATAAGGCACATCCTACTTGCCATTTCTTTCTTATCTTTGGCGAGGAAGAGAGTGAAGAACATTTCTGCGACACTATGGGAGAGAGATTTAGGCCACAAAACTGAAAATGGGAGGAGGCAACAGCAGTGGGGAAGGAGTATACGCTGTTACACCCTATGTTGGCAGGCGACCCCTTATGGGAAGCATGTACAATTTTATTTCCCCCTTTGTTGAATTCATTGTCATTGATTTAATTCTATTTTCTTTGCTTCTTCCAAATTATTATTATGGCTACTGTTATTTCTCTTTGTTGTTACAGAAATAATAAGGTGCACAAAGTCAATTTAATTGCTAGTGTTCTGTAGCTCTCATTGATTTTTTTCTTGTTATCTACTGCAATATTTTGGTTGAGAGACAAGAGACTTAGAGATGCTATACACCTAACATCTATAGACCGCTCTGTATGATGCCCATGATCTCCAAAGAAGCATTGTCAGTTCAACTATCTGTAACTTTTGGAGTCAAAATATGTATGTGTTTTTGTTTTGGGTGGACTGAACCATCTCTTTATGTGGAGCAGCTTTCTATCTTTGTACAGTAACCTTCTATGAGCACCAACTAAAGAAACTTTCAGAAAATATAAACCTGCATTTAACACAGAGGACCAAAGCTAAAGAGGTCAAGGGTGTCCATTCATGGTCAATACAATCATTGCTCCATTTTAATTTCCAGTAGCTTAAAAATAACATCATACCATTCATAATCGAAGTTTATCCCTATAATATTGTGACTATATTGTAATCTAAAATTTATTAAATATTTTTATATTTGATTTTCTTGGTTGAAAGACCATTTGAGAAAGATTGTCGTGAAATTGTAAGCTGAAGCCCTCCTTTTCCTATGAAAAAGGCTTGAAGGCTAGGAAATAGAAGGTTTAATGCTCAAGTAGTAGCTACTAATGAGAAATTATAGGCAGCCAAACTGGCAGGTTTGAATTATTTTTCGGCATTAAGCATTGATAAGAGTTTTCTATGAAATATTAACTGTATTTTCTCTCCAGCGGTGGCTTTTTTAGGTGTAGCATAACAAGCGAACATTTAAAAACAGAGGATTTTCAAGAAAATGAAAATTTCAATCAGGTAGGTATTGAAGGGGTACCGATTGTTGAGCTTCACAAAATGCAAAGAAGCGCATCTGGATCTCACTTGAACGCCTTTCGTGCAGAGTTGGTACGCTGCCTCTACTCCACTGTATACATAGCCAAACAGAATATCAAATCAACAAAGCAGAATATCTGAAGAGCCTTACGCTTCGAGATTGGGAGTATGCTACTCACCCAGATTGCTCAAGGACAGTATGAACTAAACCAGACCAAATCTCTGAAGGGCTTTTCCCAATATTCTCAGTTCTTCCCTTTAATTTAAACTAAAAATTGAAAACTATGTATACATCGGCTATAGAAAACCACACCCACTTGAAAGAAAGCAGCCAAACTCGTTCGTCTTTTGTGTGTCTTACGTCCAGGTGAGAGCCATTTAACATTGGTAGACATTTATTGTAAGCAATGTAGTTTTGGTGGCCTCTTTAAATGCAGGGCAAGCACGGAGACCCAAAAAAGGTGTGGATCATTTGCTTGAGCCATCCTTGGTGACAGAAGCCAACTTCTGAGAGATGCATTTTATATACTTATAGGCGCCGCTCCACAACGTATTCCATGCCAAAATCTACCTGACGCCATCAGAAGATTTCTGTGTGACTTTTTGCTTGCACCCCAAAAAATTGTGTGGAACGACGCGAGCCATACCTGGTGACACAAGGCAGCGTCCGAAATTTGTGGTTTGAAATATGCAGTTTGTGTACTTACAGGCGTCGTTCCACCACGTTTTCTATGGCAAGATCTATTTGACGCCATCTGAAGATTTGTTTGGTGGCTTTTTGCTTTCTTCTATAAGCTGGAAAAAAAGGGTAGCGTCTATTGATGGCTTTTGCAAAAGATTGGTCAAGCTCATTGGGCTTCGAGCTTTAATGGTGTGGAGAAGTGCCTGTACTGTAAAACAATGTTGCCCTTTCAAGAAAGTGAAGGGTCAACTATACCATCTAGCAGCATCACACGCCACATCACTAGAACCCGAAAATCTACAATCCGGCAGGGAGAGGCCACTAGAAAAATTTGCAGATTTGTCTTTACCTCTGCTAAAAGCCTTCTCAACGAATGTGTTTGGTGAACGCTCTGCAATCATAGCATTTTACGTAATGACATTTCGTTGTGATTTGGTGGATGTCCATACTGTGTACCCATCATATGTGAAGAGGCATTCGAGATGCAAATAGCATTCAACAACCGTTCAACATATCCATTTCGCGCATATCGTTGTCCCATTTCGCTCCATGAAATGACAATACCATGAAGCCCCTCTATTGAACATTCTCACGGCTTCCTCGTTTCATTTTGTGGATAAACTGCAGGCCTTGCACTCTATAACATGACGTCCCTTTTGAGGCATTGTGTCAAACATTTCGTTTGCATTGTCTGTGCTCTTGACATTCCCTTTGGCCACGGGTGAAGAGGAGAATTGAGCTCCATTCATGCGAATCGCATTTGCTTTAAAATTATTAAAACTCTTCAACAAACCTATTATGCTTTTTCTGCCCATTCAACAATCATTTCATTCTGTGCACCAATTCGCGGGTTCTGCCTCTGTCTTTTGGCATATTGTACTTGAGGCATTCTGTCAAACAGTTCATTCGCTTTTATTTGTGCTTCCACAGCCTTTCTCTAAGCTTGACGTTTTGTATGCAATGTCTTCATTTTCTTGAACGTTTCCAAAGCCCGTTCAATGACTGCACTTTGTACACACCCTCTGCAATCATTTGGTTCCATGCGCTGAATCTCTTTTAATCTATTAAAGGCTCAGTAGACAGTGTTCAAAGATTCCTTTCCCAGAAACTTCTTATACTGACCATGAAGAGATGCCTCAGATCCTTTCAACAAATCCACATTTGTACATATCTTGCAATATTGCGTTCCATGGGATGACGTCTTTGAAGAATTCTGTCAAACAGTTTCCTATTGTGTGAATGCTTCCATATATTGTATTCATGTTTTCTAGGGTAATTTCACCCACACCATTTTGTGCATTTCTGCAATCATTGATTACGTCTTCTTAATGTTCCTGTTGGCGGCACATTTGCATTCCATGAGATGCGATTTCTTTAAAGAATTTAGTCAAATAATTCGCTGCCTGGTCTATGCTTTCGCATTTAAGATGTATGCATCCAGGGGAGATCTGCATAAGTTTCAAAATCCTTTTCAACTGATCTGTTCGTGCATTTTTTGTGACCATTTCAATTCATGGGATGATACCTCTTTGCAGCATTCAGTCAAACAAACCATTCATAGTATGCGGCATGCATATTTGAAAATATCCGGGTTTCTAACCCACTAGATTCTTGAGGTCGAGACAAGATTTCTTTCTTGGAACCTCTTCATGTGAATTCACTTTGTGCATATCCCGATCATGGCATACCATTGCACCATCCTTCTATGCATGTCCGCCAGGGTAGTTGCAGTTATTCTTTGATGTTTCGGTTGATGCACAAACCCGTGTTCTCAAACTCCCATTCAACTTCGCTTGAGAATTTATGAAGATTTTTGCAACAAACTCCATTATACACGTTATGAGATTTTGCATTCTCAGAGACCACATTATGTTCAAACAGCCGTGGCCTTTAAACCTTTCACAAGCGCAGTGATCGAGCACCGGCCATCATTCAATCGCGGGTTCATTTTTTTTTACACGTTGTGGGATCGGGTCTGGGGATCGATCCTTGCGTGTAGAGTGCGGGATTGGTCTCGGATTGGCACTAGTGTAGAGACATTTTGAAACGACGGGGCCGACTCCTCTTCCGAGCCCGAATTCCGAAAGGCTCGTTCATCTAGTTTTGGCATCGGGTTAATTGCAGAACCCAGACATTTTATGTTTTATAGCAGGGTCGTGGATGGGTTGATCCCAACACCTTGCCCTTTCAATTTTTGTGTGCCGAGTTTCCTTTGGATATCGAAAGCGGACAGGACATTCTTTTAGTAATTTTTTTGTTTTCTAAAATTTTTAAATTTTTTGTATTTTCTTTTTAAATTTTTTTCAATTTTTATTATTTTTTTACATTTTAAATTTAAATCTTTTAAATTTCAAAAAAAATTATTAATTTTAGTTTTTAAAATCTTCTTTTAAAATAAAAAGACTTTATTTATTAAATCTATTTTGAATTTAAATCTTAAAAAATAATTTTAAAATCTTTTAAATATTAAAAGATTTATTTATTTAAATTTTTATTTTATTTTAAAATCTTTTAGTTTTAAAAACTAAAAGAATTATTTATTTATTTAAAATTTGTATTTTAAAATCTTCTAAAAATAAAATATTAGTTTATTATTTTAATTTTCTTTTTAACTTTTGGTGATTTTTGAATTTTATAATTTTTTTGTATTTTCGAAATTTTGATTTTTTTTATTTTTTGTATTTTTTGTTTTTAAAGAAAAATGATGCAAGAGAAGAGAAAAACATATGGAAAAAACTAATATTGAGCCGACCACACAACACCAAAAACTGGAAACGAATAACGACACCCAAAGAATGAAATGGGAGGACGACAAAATGAAAAGACATCAATGAAGAGATGTGGATCGAGATCAGGATTGGACAAAGAACGCGAACCAAAACAATGCCTAAAGGAAAAGTGAAGAAAAACAGGCCAGAGATCGAGATCAGAAACGAAATCAACATAGGAACCTTCAAAGAGTGCAAGGTTCCAAGAAAGTTTTGAAACTCGAACCAGACAGGCCAAAAACCACAACGGACGTAGAAATCGGGATCGGGATGGAACCAAGAATAGGAACCTTGGAAAGGTTCCTAGTTCTAGTGTTGGTCTGATACCCAATTCTGAACTAGACAAAAAAAAAGAATCGAAGATCGGAGTCAGGATGGAACCAAAAATTGAAATCCTAAAAGGTGTCGGGTGTTGATTCCATTCTAAAACTTGATTCTAACAAAACAAAAATGACAAGCAAGCGGAGATCAGAATCGGGATGGACCAAGGAAATTGAACATTTTCAAAGTGCAAAGCGTCAGTTCCAATTCGAAACCTGAATTTGACAAGACAAAGAAAACAAACAAGGCACGACAAAAGATGAAAACAAGAATGACAAAGCACAAAACACAATGAAACAAAACTAGCAAAAAGAAAGAAAACAAAGGGGGTCCCCAACTTTTCCAAGAAAAAGTTGGGGCATCTATGCAGGGCATAACAACCATATAACAGTTATTATAAATGCAAAATTGTATAAGCTACATTCAAAGGGGTTTTGCTTAGTTCATGTAAGGTCTTAACTTAGGGAACATCATGCCTAATGTCTCCAAGAGGAAAAATTGAAGAATAGAAGATTCACAACTTAGGTAAAGTAGTGCATCACATCAAGCCATTGAGAGGAATATAATATGCTAAGAGAGATCACTCTCTTGAAGGACATCACACACATTCTCACCACAAAGATAAAATTGCATCACATGAAGTAAGACGACCACACAATCAAACATGAGTTGTAATTGAAATGCAAAAGAATAATGCCAATATATTCCCCCACTTTAAAGAAATTGCTAAACACCATGCTGTGAGAAATTACTTTAAAGTAGCAAATGATAAATGCTAACAATAGAAAGGATATGAGAGCTTATTTGTAAACCCCTATGCCAAACATATATTTCCAAATGAAGTTGTGTTATGAAAAAGTGTTTCCCCAAAAATGAAATCCAAAAATCACATAAGGGATCCACAGATTCAAGGTTAGTATTTTTTTGCTACAATGCTGTTAGAGAGCTTGAAAATGTTATCATTCCCCAAATAACTCATGGATCAAGGAAGAATGACACAAAGAGAGTGAGATTTTTTTTTTTTTTGGGTCAACGTGGAAGAGACCTAAATGTCTCGATGCCTTGCATCATCCCCAAAAGGAAAACACAAGACCAAGAAATTTTTCATGACATCTAGAAGAATGAAGATAAAAATAGAGGAACATCACAAAGAGAGACACATCAAACATAACAATACGAGAGATCACATTACCATATGCAATCACACAGATAAAAAAGAAAACAAATACAAGACTAGTAAGGCACATACGAGTCAACCTATAGCAAGTCATCCACATCCCAATCTTGATCACTATATACGGAAGGTAGACACCTAGCTAAAGGGACAACATCAAGTGCAGTACTAGGACAAGGCTATCTTATTCTTTCTCCCACTATGTGCAAGACAAGTATGAGTCAAGGTAAGAGAATGAGCTCCTTGCAATAAAGAGAATGGTTTGCAATGAATGTTAAACTATAATAGTGAGCATACTAAGATCCTACAATTATTACATGTATAGCAAGGAGCAAAGAACATGCTTTAAGGGATTATTTCCATCATATCAATTTTCTCAAGGATCCCTCTTAAGGCACAACACTCATTAGTAAGGTGCCCAAGGGTTCTATGATATGTGCAATAATTCATTTTTTAGGCTTTTTACCCTTACTATGAGGTGGTAATGCAATCCATTCTGCATTGACAAGGTCTTCTATTTTTCGTTCAATTTGTGTTTTTGTATGAAGGAATGACAAATTTTTGAGTTTGTAAGGTTTGGATTTCTTGCTTGTTTGAGTATCTTGTTGAGGTAGATGTTGAGGAGGAGGGCCTATGATGGTCCTATCATCCTTGTAAAGTATTGGTTGCTCTTTATGAAGGAGTACACTTATGTCGGGAGGAGGATCTTGGTATCCTACTCCTTTGGTATCTTCAATTGGTATTTTTTCTAAGAGTTTATGAATTTCATGTTCTCTTGTTATGTCACATCCATGTTTGCTTAAGATTGTGAAGCCCTTTCCATATGTATCTTCTAGGTTGATTGATGTGTTGGTCACTTTGTTAACATAGGATGGTCGAATTTTTGCTTGTTAAAGGAGCTAGGTTCATCTATTGTAGGGAACTTAGGTTTAGTTTTTGTCTCAATTTTAGGATGTAAAAGATGAAACATCTAAAGTTTTGTTGGTTGTTTCATGGAAGGATAAAATGACGCATTATTCTCAAGATTTTCAAGGAAATTGTTTATAAAGTTGTTCATGTTGTCATCATCTTCTCCACATTTGATGTCAATGTCATGAGGAAGACATGTATTAGGAGTTGATTGGGCATGAGTGGGTTCAATTGTAGGATGATCCCACAATAGTGGTTTACAATTTTTGGCCAAACTAGACACTGAAATAACTTTTTTTAACTAAATCTTCATTTTCGGGCACCTATAGTGGCTAAACCGTGAGGAATTTGAAGATGATGCGAAATAGAGTTATGTGACATTTTTTCCATAGATTCTAAATATAGTTTTTTTCAAAAAAATTGGAATCAATTTGCACTTATTTTTCCATCTCCCTTGAAAACTAGTTTTTTTCAAAAAACAACATTTTTAAAAAGTGATGCTCACCATATAACACATAATTTTTTTTTCCATGAAGGATAAAATTCTAATTCTTTCAAATTTATATTTGTAACTCCGATATCTAGTGCTTCCACTTGGTTAGATAGTTTTTATTGAATATTTTTTCTTTAATCAAGTTTCAAAGCCAAACCAATTACAATTCATACATAGCACAACCATATAATGTATAACCTTTTTTGTATGTATCGAAATTCAAGTTTTTTTTTTTGATCAAGGACATCAATATTTGGTACACTCATATTTTTCAATTTTTTTTGATAATCTGCTATTTTCCCACGTGCAGAACAGAGAGCTTGATTTTTGGTGAAAAACCTATGTTTAATAAAACTTGAAAAACAAATACGTAATAAAAACAAAACACATTAAAATTATATTCATTGGATAGTTCGTTCTGAAGATTACCTGATTCCAGTTGGGTTTGTGAAGTCTCTGCCATTTTCATCTTCAACCTGAGCTCTGAAGTGCAAAAATTTAGATTTTTTTTGTGTCTAAGGGGGAGAATGAGGGATAAGGGGGGTTCGAATGAATCCCTGGGGGTTTGAGTGAACCACCTCTCTATTTGAATTTTTTTTGTTTTTTTGGGTAGGAAACGAGGGGCAAGAATTAAATGGTTCACTCGAACCAATAGGTTCGTTCAAACCCCTAAAACCAATTTTTTTTCCATGGGGTCATTTTTTTTCAGTTTTCCTTCCTCACTCAAATTGTAAACAACTTTTGTAGGTTTACCCTAGGTGCATTAAGATCATTGCCAAAAACACAACTTGATACATCCACTAATGATTTCAAGGACATCCAAAACTTACCAAAGCATACCTATATGATGAATTGGAAGACTAATAATTGAGTGATTTAGAATGCAAGAGATCTTAAAATGATGTGATTGCAATTTGATGTTTTGAAATGCCCTTAAAATGAAACCAAATTAAGCTAGATCTAATGAAATTACTGAAACAGAAAATTAGCAAATTGAAACAGGGATCTAACAACAACAAACAAAAGCATAGAAATGAAGTTTTTAATGCTGCAAAATACAAACTCTGACCTGATTCAAGAATAAATTGCCCAGATGGGTAAATGAGTCCCAATAAGGGTTTTTGATAGGTTCAAATACTAAAAAACAAAAAGCACAAAAATCCCAAAATATTTGGAAAAAACACTTGTATAGGGACTAAATCACCCAGTTGGGCGAGTGAGTCCCAGATTAGGACTTTTGCAATAGGTTTAGAAAATTTTGAGTGGATTTTGAAATTTCTAGGTTGTATTCTCAAATGATTGTTTGTAAGTACAATTTTCCAATGAAATTGAATGATGCAAGATGTAAAAATGCAACCTATATGTAGTTTTCACTAATGCAAGATTTAGGAGCCCTAAATGTAATTCAACTAATGCAAATCTAATGAAAAGTTAACCTATATCTAGGACTACAATGTTCTCCAAACCAAAAATTCAAGGGTCCAAAGGTTGGGTTCACCAAAATGATGATACAAAAATAGGGTTGCACCTTTTGGGAGATGGAATTGGACCTATTTCAAACTTTAATCATTGGGAAACCTAGATCCCTCAACCAAGTGACTTGATTGAGGGCTAGTCTAGGTGGTTCCTTGTGTGATTAGATAGGGGTTCACAATTAAGTGAAGCTTCAAAGGAGAAATGTAAACTCTTATGCACAAAACCCTAGAAACTTGAAAGCATTAAATCAAATTAACAAACAACATGAAACAAAAAATTACTTGGAAGAATGGAGAGTTAAAATAATGTCTGAAAACCCTAAATTTTTTATTTTGAGGTGCACTAGGATTGATACACCAAGTTGGGCGATTTAGTCTTGCTATAGGAATCCAGATAGAATCTAGAATCTTCTGGTGACTGTTCAGGATCTGTAGAAAACTAACAAAGAGGACTATGGGTAAAAGCAAGAAGTTGGGTACGCGAAGAGGGGCAGTTTCAACCAATTTTTTTTTTTTGCATGAAACATGTACGCATTTTCAAAAAATGCATACACGTTATGGATCGGGTACCTAAGCCTAATTCTAAATGCGTATGTGTTCAACTTCAGGTACATGAACTGAAAATTCATACATGCTCATAACGTGTACGCATTTCTTAAAGCTATTTATTTTTTTAAATTAGCGACTATGTTTTCATTTTCACTCATAGTTTTAGTTGTGCCAGAGAAGAGGAAACCATATCGCATACACGTTTCAAAGGGCCTGATTGAAGAAAATTTTCACTACCACCTCCTCCCGTCGACACAATCGACCTCAACAACCTCCAGGTTGGTTGAATTATGCCTTTTTTTTGCTTTATATCTTGCATTTTTATTTTTTAATTATTATTTATTTTTTATTTGTTTAGTTTGTTTTAGTTCAATATTTAATAGTTTTTAAATTACATTTAAAAAACCAAAAACATCAACGAAACAAAGAATGTTAAATTGTCAATCGAAAACCATAAAAACTAAACCTAAATTGGATACATTTAACTTAGAAATCAAAACCCAAGAAACCCTAGGTTCCAAAAAACATAGGTCCCTAAAAACTAATTTACCCAGGCTAATCCTTGGACCTAAACCCTAAAACCTAAACCTAAAACCCTAATAGTTCAAATAATTTTTTCAAATAATTTTAGAAGTATCCAAGGAATGTTACCTAGATTCAGGGTAGTTGTTATTGAGATTGAGGCTATGAATAATTCACATTAGGATTTTTCAGTTATTGGTACACTTCAATGACTAATTTATAAAACATCCTTGTCACATTATGTAGTTTCATAAATTAGGGCTCCCTAGAGGTTTCTTACATTTTTTATTTGACATACATATGTTTTCATGTCATCAAATCTCTAAATCTAAACCCTAAACCCTAAAGCATTCATTTTGTCATAGGACCTTAAAATGAAATTTGGTTGCCTTAGGCAACTCCACCAAATTTTATTCCCTTAAGCCATGGACCATTTTTTCCTAGGACCTTACTAGACATAGATCCCCTTAAGCCGTCCTATCACCCTAAATCATAAATCAATATCTTAAGGGGTCCTAGAATATGACATTTCTTAAGGGGATCAAACAAGTTCTCAAAATTTGGTGAATAGAGCTCAAGATCATCTTTGTTTATTTTTTACATTGCAATTATGTCACTAGCATATATCTATGTGTCCCTTTGAATGTATTCTATTAATTTTTCATTCTTATCTTTAGTATTCTTTGAAAATAATGAATGAGATTATAAATTTTAATGTTCTAGTGTTAAATTAATAATTTCTTCTTAACTACTTTGTCCCACTATAGAGAACTTGTGTCTCTTATCATGAAATTTGAAAATTTAGATAAATCAATTTATGTCCTCAGATTTAATTAAATTCTATGTCATACTTGATTAATACATGTATTCAAAATCAATATACCTTAGCTCTATCGAGATATACTCTTGTTGGGAAACAAGAGCTATCTCAATCAACTGTTCCACAAGAAAAATTTGTTGCTCACTAACTTGCAAGTCCATTATTCCAAGGGCCACCCAAAATTCAACCTAAGTTCCCTAAATCCTAAACCCTAAAGCATTCATTTTGTTGTAGGACCTTAAAATGAAATTTGGCTACCTTAGGCAACTCCACCAAATTTTATTCACTTAAGCCATGAACCATTTTTTCCTAGGACCTTACTACACATAGATCCCCTTAAGCCATCCTATCACCCTAAATCATAAATTGATGTCTTAAGGGGTCCTAATATGACATTTCTTAAGGGGAACAAAGAAGTTTTCAAATTTTGGTGAATAGAGCTCAAGCTCATCTTTGTTTATTTTGTACATTGCAATTAGGTCACTAGCATATATCTATGTGTCCCTTTGAATGCCTTATATTAATTTTTCATTCTTATTTTAGTATTCTTTGAAAAAAATGAATGAGATTATAAATTAATGTTAGTGTTAAACTTATAATTTCTTCTTAATTACTTTGTCTGACTAAGAGAACTTGTGTATGTTATAATGAAATTTGAAAATTTAGATAAATCAATTTATGTCACCAAATTTTTAAATTAAATTCTATGTCATACTTGATTAATACATGTATTCTTGTTCAATATACCTTAGCTCTATAGATATACTCTTTTTGGGAAACAACCACACCTATGAGTAAATTTCCCCTTGCCCCAAAAGATAAAGCTCTAGACCCATAAAAACTTAGAAGAATAAATTACTTATTGATGAATTAGTTAATTAATCATAGGCTTGATATTTATGAGCTCCATTGAGCACCCTTGTCTAACAATAATCCTAATATAAGTAGAATCTAGTATAATTTTTACTTGAATTAAACTACATGGTTTTCATCATTTACCCATTTTGAAACTCATTCTTGAGTTGTTCATAACCTAAATTAGCTTGGGGACCTTTCCTTCTCTTTTTCCTCCTGTATATATGTAATAGAAGACACTCTAAACAACCCCTAACCTCCTATTTTAACACCCAATTTGAGAAATAAAAGTTATATATCTACATGTGTCTTATTTTTCATTCTTTAGTCCTTTACCTATAGAAATTAAATGGTTCCTCACCTCATGTTCACAATCTCTAGTTACTAATCTTCTTATTTAATTTTTCCAATAATGATTCAAAGAAGCCTCATTGTTAATATTGTAGCCTTTTGTGAGCTCTCAATTCTTGACACATTTTATCCAAATCCTAGTTTAAATGTTGATGGTGATTTTTTTAAATAAATATTAAGTCTTTACCTTAATCCATGTGGTTTTATTTATTTTTAAATAAATCAATTAATGTATAGATCATCAAATTTGGCTATAGTTTAATTATCAAGTGATATCTAGCTAAAAATAAGTTTATGGGGCCTTCAAGTTTAGGGGATTCACTTAATAAACCAATGGCATAGTGGATGCATTTGAATAGGGTTCTAATAAAACCCCCTAATTTTATTTTTACCCTTCATATTAACAACCACACACTAGACTCAATTTAATGTGTGTACATGCTATGAATTTTTAATGTTATAAATTGAATGGTCCTCAAATGAAATGTATTTTGAATTTGTGCATGTTCAATGTGATTTTTAAATAACTTTCAAATTGTCTACATTATTTAATTAGTTTTTTGATATATATTTTTTAATTGTTTAACATGCAGTTGCCATTTAATTGCTCACATGGATCCAGAATTTAATATAGAGGATTTTATGACCAATACGAAAATTCCTATAGATCCCATACATCTAGATCCACCACCAGAACAAAACCCCACACGTCTAGACTCTCCACCACCTAACCCCACCCCCCCTGTAGTAGATCAGGATCAATTAAGAGAGAGCATCCAAGCAAACCTTTTTGTGATTCAAGGAAATATAGATCTAATAAAAAATGAGCCTAGAATCCCTCCCCATCTTGCACAGTTTGCATCTATGATGCAAACTATTGTCGATTTTGTTTGATCTATTGATGCGGACCTAGATAGGTTCCATCAATGGAGAGAAGAGAGGAGACAATTCTATGCAAATGGATTGTCCTATAAATAAATCAATGAATTGAAAATTACCAAACAAGCCATGTGCCAATATTTTATTAACCCCCAAACAAACCAACCAATTCCACCCACCAAAAAACAAATTTCAATTTTATGGTGTAGGCACCCGTAGATAGCTGCACATTTTTGGGATAGATGGTGGATGGTGTTTGATAATCCACCACATGGAAACTGTGAGGTACCCCTATACTTTTTGAGAAAGTTATGGGCTAAGTTTGAGTTGGGTAAAAAACCCAACTATTTTGATATGAGGTCATTTCAGGGAGTTTGGCGTGGCATGCCCCAACATAGACTAGGAGCACATGTCGATCCTCAGCAACGTGCTATGATTGCTCCTATTGTTGCTCCTCCTTCTCCTGGTGTTCCCACTACATTTCAGTAGCAGACCATGTTATCGACATTAGGAGCATTGAGTTCACTTTCAAGACATCTCACTCATCAAACTACACATGTGGCAACTGAAGTGGCCAATAGAGAGCATGGAGGCTCAAGCTATAGGAATTCTCAGGCATCCACTTCAGGTGACCCACATGCATCTGGGACAGAGTCATACATGAATTTACTATATTCTGAGGATCATCCTACACAGGTATGTTCATCTTTTGAACTTAAATTTAATTCAAGTTTGAAATATGAAAAATTCATGTAAATAATAACATCAAATTATATATTGTATATATATATATATAAATTCAATAAGTGTTTGGTGTAGACACATAATCATAGGATGCCTAAAACTCAATATGATCATTGTGTAGATATATGTCGAGTGTTATAGATATGGGCTCACCTTTTGGACATGTACTTGAACCAATATATAATAAATAATTTGTGTGGATATATCTAATTTAATTTGAATTTGTACACATGTGTGAATTGATATATTATATCTAGATGCAGGGAGGTCATACAATACTTCGTACTGACCAACCAGAAGTTGTTGTGAGTGCTCCTGAGACGCGATCAACTCAGGTGTGTTCTTTCAAAAGTTTGTTAAGTTTAAATTAAATACACATGATATATCTAATTTAATTTGTTCATTTACATACACATGTGTGAATGATCTATATAAACTGTTGTACATCTATATGCAGGGATTTCATGAGATACCCATGGCGGGCACACCTGAGACATCATCAACATTTATGCATGGGAAATCTCAGGTGTGTGATCATGAGGTCATATCATTCAAGGTTGTAAACTTTACTAAATCTCCTATACAATTTTTACGAACCTTTTAAATATATAAATTCGAGGTTTTAACATATTTTTTGCTTTATATGAATATGCAAGATATAGTAGATCAGGCATTTGGATCTTCTCAAGTGACAGTTATGATACCTATTGAAGAAAATGTGCCAGTGGATTCACATGATCATATGGTAATTTATGCATACTAAAAATTATTTTTACTATATTTACTAGATATTTAATTAAATTTATTTTTATCTAAAAGAACTTTTATATTTTCAAGCTTAAATATGTTTAATTATATCAAATTTTCTAAAGAAATTTAAATCTAATTTCAAGTTTCTTGTACTCTTTACAGCATGATGCAAGTACATCTAGTTGACATGGAACAAAAAGGAGACTTGATTTGATCAATCAGCCAAAAATTTTGATGGTTTTAAATTTTATGGTCTATAGATCTCTAGTTTTATTTAAATATATGTGTTGCACTTGACATATATACATCTTGACATAAAAATTTTATGGACTATCTATCTCTAGTTTTATTTTGAACATGTGATTATCATGTTTTTGTTTATTTATATCAGTTGACTTTAATATAATGATTATATATACAGTCAATTATGAGATTGTGTTATGTTCATTTTCATGATTATATGCACTCATGTATGTATATCTATATTTTATCTAATTTTCAAGTAATACATGCACTATATAAATTCTTATCTAGAATCAAATTTCATATATATTATTTATCACATGGTTAGGTGACAAATTAAAACATTCTTTAAATAGTTTAGATCATATTCATAATAAATTAAGGGTAGGAAATTTTAACTATTTTACAATTAGATAGCAAATATTTGAATCAATAAACAAAAATCTATCTCCTTGTATGTATAAAATATATAATCTATACAATTGAAGAATTATATAAAATATGGTAAATACAAGACATGAAATGTATAATCTATAAAATTGGAACAAGATATTTAAAAAGTGACTAATAATCTCATTGAAGTTCATACATTGAACAAACATATATAATTTGTATATTGATGTTTAATACAACTATATAACATGATGGAACATATATGTGCATGCAGATACAATTAAAGCTTATCAATTTTTAGTTGAAGACCAAAAATTGATATTTACATAGTCTCTTGATAAAATAAATTTTCAGTGACAATCACATACCTAGACTGACTTGATGAGAACCTGCAAAAAATATTAATGTAAGTAAAGTAACCATAATTTTTATGAGTCATTTAAGTAAAAAATTAATCCGAGAAAAGAATAATATATAGTAAATTCCATACAAATTCAAATGATGTTTGCCATAGGATGGATTAAGGGGACCTAAGAGGATATATGGCTTAAGGGGGGTCTTAAGAGAATGCCTTAAGGGGAGTTAAGAGGATGTCTTAAGAGGATGCATGTCATGAACCCTAGGATATGGCTTAACAGGTCCTAAGAGGATAGCTTAAGGGGAATTATGAGAGTGACTTAAGGGATGCAAGATTGTGGATTAAGGATGTGTAAGAGGATATGACTTAAGGGTCCTTTAAGGATGGTTTAAGTGGATGCAAGAGGGTGGATTAAGGGGAATTGATAGAATGACTTGAAGGGATGTAAGAGGGTGGATTAAGGGGAGTTGATAGAATGAATTGAAGGGATGTAAGAGGGTGGATTAAGGGGAGTTGATAGAATGACTTAAAGGGATGTAAGATAGCGGATTAAGGGGATGCATGTCATGAACCTTACGATATGGCTTAACAGTCCCTAAGAGGATAAATTAAGGGGAATTATGAGAGTGATTTAAGGAATCCAATATTATGGATTAAGGGGATGTAAGAGGATATGACTTAAGGGTCCTTTAAGAGAATGGCTTAAGGGGATGCAAGAGGGTGGATTAAGGGGAGTTGACAGAATGACTTGAAGGGACATAAGAGGGTGGATTAAGGGGAGTTGAGAGAATGACCTAGAGACTAGGAGATGAACCCTAAACCATTAACCCATATAGATTTGTTATCCTAAGTATCTCATGAACCCTAGAAACCCTAAACCCTAAACCATATGACCTAGAGACTAGGAGATGAACTCTAAACCATTAACCCATATAGATTTGTTATTCTAAGCATCTCATAAACCCTAGAAACCCTAAACCCTAAACCATATGACCTAGAGACTAGGAGATGAACCCTAAACCATTAACGCATATAGATTTGTTATTCTAAGCATCTCATAAACCCTAGAGAGGCTTAAGGGGATGCAAGTGGATGGATTAAGGGTAGATATACGAGGATATGGATTAAGGGGTCCTAAGAGGATGGTTTAAGGGGTGTTGAGAGAGTGACTTAAGGGGATGCAAGTGCATAGATTAAGGGTAGATATATGAGGATATGGATTAAGGGGTCCGAAGAGGATAGCTTAAGGGGTGTTGAGAGAGTGACTTAAGGGGATGGAATTAGATGGATTAAGGGTAGATATCCGAGGATATGGATTAAGGCATCCTAAGAGGATAGCTTAAGGAGTGTTGAGAGAGTGACTTAAGGGGATGCAAGTAGATGGATTAAGGGTATATATACGAGGATATGGATTAAGGGGTCTTAAGAGAATGACTTAAGGGGTGTTTCAAGAGAGTGACTTAAGGGGATGCAAGTGGATGGATTAAGGGTAGATATATGAGGATATGGATTAAGGGGTCCTAAGAGGATGGCTTAAGGGGTGTTGAGATAGTGACTTAAGGGGATGCAAGTGGATGGATAGATATACGAGGATATGGATTAAGGGGTCCTAAGAGGATGGCTTAAGGGGATTTGATAGAATGACTTAAGGGGATGCAAGAGGATGGATTAGGATGGCTTAAGGGGTTTTATGAGAATGGCTTGAGGGGATATGAAATCAATTATAAACCTTTTATAAAATGACAATGAATTGAATTTAGTTTTATATTTATAATATCAATTAAATGTATCTATAACTATATATAGTTACCTATCTCTAGATTCAAATTCCATTGTAATATATGTGCATAAAGCATCTAATTTTGGGAGACCTGAAATAAAAAATGATATAAAAATTTAATTAGGAAATGATTAAAGACAAGTATATATATCAATTAAATATATATACAACTATATACTTACCAATATTTATTTACTCTATTGTACCATCTGCATCCTCTCTATTTTGTAATGCATCTATGGTTGTCTCATGATCATCCATTGAAAGTGTCCATAAAAATTTATTAGTAGGCCTCCCATGATATCTAACTAGTTTTATATTGGTTGCCAAAATCAAATGTGAATAATGTATAATCTTCTTGTGTCTTTCACAATCTTCAAATGCAGGTAAGCCATTCTTTCTCATCAAATATTTTTGAAGCCAGGTGCCAACAACAACCACTGAACTAGTTGGATACTCAAAGTTGTCATCATCCACTCTAGGATGTACCAACTTATGTTCTCTCAACACATCTAGCCAACCAGTACTTTGTCTCCTCTTGATTCGTCTCAGGTGCAACAACAACATACACATGTCCTGGAAAAATAAATAAAAAATTCAATAAAGGGTGACTTATATTTAATTCACATATAAAAATGCATGCATATAAAATTCAAATCAATAAATAATGTACCTTCTTGTACAAGATCTGAAACACGATCGTAATCATTTGATGCAAACACTTTATTATCTTCAATTGTTGTTCCATGTTGAACATGTGTTGATGTAGGCATTAAGGCTCTTTGTTGCAATTGTTCGACCCATTCTGTATTTTCACATGCCTCCCAATCACCTGCAATACAAAATTGACAAAAGCATGCTAACTCCCTTGTCCATATTTTCCATGTGTTTGCATTTGAAAAATGAATTCCATTTTGCGAATGCATTAATTATTTCACAATCTTGTCAAGAAAAAATCTAATTTTCTTCAACTAACCAAAAGAAGCATTGAATTATTGAGATCTCACTTTTTCTTGTAGATAATTTGGTATTGCACCAATCTACAATTGCACGTGCATCTCTAAATTTCGTAGTATCCTAAAATTTTAGTTGCTCTCTAGCAAGAGCTCTTTTCACACATGCACCTGCTCCATCGTGTTCTCCCTTACCATGACTAGCTTCAAAAACTCCATATGTGTTGGACATTATTTTCCTTATGAACTCTACATAACCAATAAAAATTATCCGACCATATGAGATGTTCCAGCATTTGAATTCCTCTCTCTTTTAAATTTTTATAAAATATATCAAAACAATATTGAACAAACTCAAATGAATGTAATAGATTATCACTTACATAAAATTGGTACTCTCTCAAAACATTTCTATTATCTTTTGTACTATCATCTGCATGTCTATAAACAATGTGAACAAATATAGCTACTTGCATTGAATTATAATACTATGATTGAATTTCTTCTTGTGGAGCAAGAGTATAATTTTTAGCAAAATCAACAATTAACAATATAGTTCCAATTGAGAATTTTTTTTACATAAATGAAATTGATTATCAAGCCAATGAGCATACTAAGAGTGTTGAACATATTTAGGTACAATATTATCTTTAAATTCATTAATAAATGCATGCACACTAAATTTTTCCACAATTAGCTCACAACGTTTTCCAGTTTTTCATCTTTTAAAGAATACTCAACATTTTTTAATTTTTTTACATCCACTAATTGTTGTCCAAATTCATCTAAACTACTTTCATGCATGCATTCTCCTAATAATGAAAAGTTACCACATCTATCACATTCTCCAAAAATGCATGTTTTTAAATAAAATAAGTTTCCATTAGAGGGCTCACAAAACAAACCTGTTATAAAATCTTTGATTCTTTCAGGTGGCATATTAATACCACAAATGTCCTACATAATTTGGTTAGCATGCAAAGTACATCGTATATATAAAAAAATATCATAATAATAATGAAATTGTACATGAGTCTTACAACAACAAGAAATTCATTGCTTACTAATTCTAATATACCAAGGTTTACACTTTTTGAATGATCTTTTACTTATGTTAATATTCAATGGTAAGATTGAAGCATCTAATTTTTTTTTATATAATTCAGTTTGAGTCATATCTAAGAGATACTTTGGATGAGGTTCATGAATTTTGGAACCCACCCTTAATTTAAAGACTTCTCTAATGTTAGGTGATACTCTTGTATTATCCTACCAATTTTTTTTATTAAAGATTTAATTTCATTAGTTAATTTCATGTCTGATCTTGGGAGTCTACCACTAAAACTCCAACATTGATTAATTGGATCCTTTTCAAAACTTTCTCTTCTTTTAGCAACTCTTATCAAAGTTCTAGGATTTACTTTTATACATTTACTAATCTTACTTAACATTCTTTTATTTGAAGTTGCTTTATCAACTAGAGCAGTTGTTATTGCACGATGATCCACATTCTTATCTTTTGATCAACTTTTCTTACCTATAAAATCAATAGCATTAGCAACACTAGATATTACTTGTTCTACTGAATCATCTTTATTTTCTGGTTTTACAAAAATGCCTACTTTTTTCATCACTTTTCTCATTTTCAACATTCTCATCAATTGTACCATGAGTTGACATTGGAATCCTAATTTATTTCTATAAAATAACATTTTATATATTCTATTTCCATAAGTTCTAATTTTTCTCTAAGAAACTATACCATGAAGGTTATCTAGCACATCTTTTTCAATTGTAAAACACACATTTTCACCTTCATCCATACAAGTGGTTTTATTTTCATTTTCAAATGTAAAAGGGATTTCATTCTCATTTGCATTCTCATAAGATATAATTTCATCATTTTTTTTTGTTTTTGCATTATTTCGACCCTAGAATTATTGATATCATCAATGGTGTATCCAACTTTGTCTAAACAAGCAATATCAATATTATCAAAACTTGGGTTTGAACACATACTTGGTTAGATTGTTTGAATAGGTACATTTTCCATATCATTTGGAGGTGGATTTGAAGACATACCCAAAGTTGTTTGCATAGGTGCTATTTCCATATCATTCAAAGTTGAAGTTGAAGGCATAGTTAGGTTTGTCTCCATAATTGCATTTTCTTTCATATTCACCATCTCCACATTTGCATCATCTACATTCATTTCATCATTCATGGCTTCCTCTTCAACATTCTTGGAACTAGATGCTTCCAAATTTTTCATTTGATGAATCCTTTCTCTTCTATCCTTTTGTCTTTTTTCCTCCATATCTCTATTTGCTTGAATTTTTTCAGGTGTCATTAACTTTCTACATCTTTTTCTTTGTCTTTGTTTATCACCCATGGTTACCAAACCCTCTTTGATGACAAAAAAAATGATTCAAGTAACCTATTTTCAAATTGTCACCTCCTTCAAATATTCAAATAAAACTATGTAGTATGAAGATCCTTCTTTTTATAAACTTTGAAGTACAAAAACCTCATGAATACATCCAAAAATTCTCTTTTTCCAAATCTTCTTGTAAAAAGTTCTTGTACTTAATTCTAGTTCAAAAAATTCAACCTGCACTTTGTCTCTTCCAACAATTTGAATAGAATATGCCCTACACAAGACAAATTTGAAATAAAAAAACGTAGAAAATGGCGCTTTTGGACAGTATTGCAGAAAAGGAATGTTGCAAGAAAAATGTGTTTTATCACTATTTTCCAAATTAGGAAAAAATGGCTATATCAAAAACACGTATGCATTATGAAACACATACACATTCTTTTTGAGGAATGCATACGTGTTATATAATGCATACTCATTACCTTTACCTAACAGGGAAATAGATAACGCGTATGCATTATGAAACACGTACGTGTTTCATTTAAATAACATGTACACATTTTAGTAACACATACACATTATTTATAAATAGAATACGCAATCCACAAGCAGCCTTGGTTATAGGCTTGGAAAAGGCTTGGTAATTCGAGCCTTAGCCTTTGACCTGCAACTAAAAAACTAAGGCGGATTGAAGAAGAATGTCCAACTTTGGCAATATGGCTGATGGAATTTTTTTCTGAATCAATCTATAAAATTAAAACCCATTAGAGAAAATGATGTCTACTTTTCAAATATATAATTTTTACTAAGATTGGATTATATTTACAATTTTTTAATTAATTTCTAAGCAAACTAGTCCTTAAACTTGAAAAATCAAGCTCTTTTTGTTTTTTAATAACTTTTTTTTGGTTAAGTTTCTTGTAAAAAAAAATTATATGGCATCAAACTTCAGACAATTCTCTACACAATAAAAATAAATAAAAAAATTTAGTTTAGGTCCAATTATGCTGTCCATACACGTTGATTTTTAAAAACAACAATTAAGGCCAATAAAAATTCAATTAAAAAAAAAAACATTCAACAAAAAATTACAAAAAAAAATCCACATCAATCTTCATGTTGTTAGCTCTCTTTTCCCAAAGGAATTAGAAAAATATTTTTATTTTGGTCAAAAAGTGGTGTCTATACACGTGCTTGGTATGGTAAAAAAATGACTTTTAAAAAGTGTTTTTTATAAATCCCTATCAAAATTTAATTTCTATAATCTGGGTATTTGAATAATTTACATATTTGGAAAATAGATTCAAAATGCTAAATTTCATATTACTGGTTTTTTCCAAGATTCATTGTGTAAGTGCCTCAAATTTTTAGTCCAAGTATGACAAATTCTGAAAGACAACAAAAACACTCCCACTTTTTGAGTTTTTTGTGTACCCAACTTCTTGCATTAGCCCCTATACTGGGACTCATTAGCCCATATGAGTGATTTAGTCCTAGTATTAGGATTTAACTGATATTTTGTAGCCTCTAGTGATCTTCTCTAGCTTTTGTCTTGTCCGATTTTCAAGTTTGAAAGTCTAAATTTTGGCCTGAAGGAGAGTTTTCGTGAAGATGACAACTTTTGCAACTTTATCTCCAAAGGATCTTGTATCTCTAATTGACCTAGATTTTGAAACACACATCAAGAGGGAAAAATTTTGTTTTGTTACAGAATATGGGTTTTCCTTGAGAAAAAACCTCATTTTGGTAATTAAACGTAAGTGAAATGAAATAGAAAAGCATGAAGGAATGATGAATGAACAAATACAATGTTGCAACTCACAAAACCCTTGAAATGAAGGCTGCAAACTTGTGTGAAATTGCTCCAACAAATGTAGATCTTGAATCTTGATTGAATGCTTGAAATTTTTCTTGAATGCTTGCTAAAATCATGAAAACCTACATCACAAATGTTAGCTCACAAAAACACATGATGCATGGAGACTTTGACATAATACTTGAATCTTGAATGTAACTCCAAATGCTTGATGATTTTTTCTTGAATGCTCTTGATCTCATAAACTTGCTTTAGGAATTGCTTAGCTAGAATGTTAAGATGCTTCATAAGATTGCTTTGATGACTTGAGAACTTTCTAGGAGAAATTATTTGAAATAACCTTGTATTTATAGTTTTTTTTGCCTAATTTTTCAAATTTACAACACTACAAAACAACATCAAATCTAGGATAGTAAAATCCTAAAAAGAATTTGATTTAAAATAGGTCAAAGTTAAAGCACGACTCATATAGGTTGGGCATATGAGTCCCAATGGCTCAAACATGGGACATAGATTTCAAGAAGTGTCTTTTTCAATGTAATGAGTAAAATGAGGTCCCGAGACCTAGGTGGGACCCATATGCCCAGAACGGTGTATGCGTCCCAGATCCCTAGATCTCAAACACATAGCCAAAAGCATTAAGTTATGATTTTTTATTTATTTTATTGAGTGTTAGGATTATCCTCATAAAAATGAATTTTATTGGGCTTGCGGATGCAAAATAGGACTAATTAATGCATAAATAAACCTAATTTTAATAGGGAGGGTCCAAACAATTATGAAAATGTAAAGGGATACATTTTTCTACACTACATAAGGTGCAACTGATTCACCCCCATCTCAGTTATCTTGTGTATTCAACAATCACATCAAAATGAATATTATTGAAGATTCACATGATCCTTCCTTAATAGATCATGGGTTTTTTTCTATTGATATGCTTGGTTTACATGTCTATGAACCATTTTCCTATCATTTTATCTAGCTTTTTGCGTCAATCATAATTATATGACCTATCCGTACAGAACTATAGATCTAGATCCCTTACTGGGGATGAAGGGTAGGGCCAAGATGAGGGCAATGGATGAGGGCGTCTGGCTAGCGAAAAAAAACTATAGAGTAGAGGGTGTTTGGTGCGACCAACCCCCATAGAATTTTAGGGGCCATAGAATTTTTAGGGCATAGGAAGGTAGTTAACTCCCTCCTTGTTGCAGGGGTGTTCAGTTAAGAAGTTGGATGTATTGTCGGAAGGTGGGGTCCCCATTCCTGTAGTTAAGGGAGGCGGGTTAGCCCCACTCTCCTTCTCCATCCTTCACTGCTTCCGCTAATACCCGGCCCTTAGCCTTCATTAAAATGTGTGGAAGAGTAATAAGAAGGTACCCCTATCTCTTTTTTGCAACTTTATAATAGAGATACTTTATAGATCCTATCAACTTGTCGAATTTGTCCTCTGGATTGAAGGGCTTACTAGAATTTGCTACACCTAGTCTATGAATTTTTATATCAACACTTTAATGCATGTACTAGATGCTCTCATTTTTCTCTCTATATTACTAGTCATGGCATAACTTCCATTAAATCTTTAGGGTTCTTATTCCATATGAAGTAACCCAAATTGACATCAAATGCCCCACAATCTAAAACAGGGCACGTTGATTTAGTTGATCTCATATGAAGATGAAATTTCATAATTTTAATCATAAACCTATTAGTGAAAGCAACTATTTCATTGGCCCCATTCTTAATAGTAGTCAATTCATGGATTATAAATTTTGGATCCATGTTTTCTCTATACTATACTATACTATAAAAGCCTTCATAAAATCATCCCACAAAGTGCTAATATCTATAAGGCTCTAATACCCATCTTTTTCACTTTATTCTAGTGATTGTAGGAAAAAATTCATAATAACATCTTCATCTTGTATTTCATATCCATTTGTTACATTGAAAAAACATCTTAAGTGGTCGTCAAGTTAGTGACAGTGTTATTCACTAGAATTTTGGTATCTTTCCCCTAATCTCATTTTTAATTATATTAGGATATCCTAGAATGCCATAAAATTCAAGTTACATACACTTTTGTCTTCCCAATGACAACCTTATTGGAGAACTTTTGAGCATTTCTTATAGGGTTGAGTTTTATGTTTTAACTTACATTTTTCTATTGATGGTTTTTTTGCTTTGGATTTTTTTTATTCTATAGCACATTTTATTCATGTTGTTTTGAAAATTTTTATGTATTATTTTAATTTCCTATCTATTATTGAGAAATACTTTTATTTTGATTTATTTGTTGTGCATTTTGAGTAGTTTGTTTTTTCTTTAGCAATTATGTATCCAAAACAAGTTTCCCTTGTTTCAATTCAATTTTTTCTTGCTTCAATATAATTTTTCTTTGAATTTCTTCTTGCCTGTGTCTTTGATGATCAATAAATTCTACCTCTTGATCTATAACTATCTTATCTCATCCTCTAACTATGCGGCATTGTCAACACAATGAAACTGAAAGTCTAATTCTTATTCTTAGAGGATGTAAGGAATTATTTTTTTTATTATTTTTATTTCTTTAATACAACAAATTGGTTCAGGGTGTAAAAACCAATTTAACATTTCAATGGCATAGTCATTTCATTCCATTTGAATTGCATAATCTTATGCGATATGAAACTGTGTCAAAAGTTTAACTATAACAAGGGGACTTCACAAATAAGAAAGAAAATAGAACTGATGTCACGTCCTCGAAACATGACCCTAAAATAATAAAAAACGTATTTAAAAATATTAACCGATTGATACCATTATAACTATTATAATTATAATTATTATATTATAAATATTAAAATATAATTTTAGTAAATATTTAACATATATAAAATAAATATAAAACACAACTAAAAGTAACATTATCATCATCGAAATTATAAATATTAATCAATTATGATTATTATAATATTTTAAAATCATTACAGCTGAGTGGACAATATCAACCACCTGTGCCATGTGAATAGTGAACGCTAATTATAGCGGAAAATTCCAGGAGACAGATGAGACGGGACTACGTCCTTAACATACTAGAAGCATATAATGATAATAGCCATTCGATATTGACAAAATTAAGGAGATTACATATAATAAACAACCTCAATAAATAAGATTAGTGTTGATGATTAACAAACGCAGTGATAAAACGGTGAATATCGTATAGGTGGTATCAGTGCTAAGCGTAAACGTTGATAGTCACAGAAATAGCGAATACGTAAGGTACCCCTTTACCGATCTGTATATGCATGCGAATACTGGGAGGATTCAGAAATAGCATTCCCTTTCTGGAGTCAAATCTGCACCCTTTATAATTACAGATCATATATATACTCTGATTAGTCATACTCCCATATCTTTCATTATCCTCAATAGATAATAGAATCTGATAACTGAGTGTATTAATCTTGAATTTGCTCATAGAGTATATTTAATTAAACTATTAGATCCTTAAGCATCCTCTGGAAACAAAGATTAAAGGCAAAATTATCAGAACTCCATAAGGGGACATTACAACTGAGCCCAGTACAACATATGGAGCCGAAACATCATTTAATTTGTCAAACAGAACTGTTGTAGTCTTTCATCACCAAACAAAATAAGGCTTGAAACTGTAATCAACTGCAACAAATTTTATGCAGCGAACCAGGAAAAAGAGAGCGTTTTTCAAAACAAAGAAGTGTGATTTGGCAAAAGAGATCGACAGGAACAGAATGAGACAGCAGTTGTAAACCGACAAAACAACAAAAAAGGGAAACATGAATTAAGGACCAAAAATATCGTCATTATCCCGGATAGAGGCATTATCAGATTCCATAGTCCCCATTGAATGGGTTGTACTCACCATCACGCTGTCATAGTGAAAGTCCTGAGCGCCCACCCACATCAACGCTGGCGAAGGAGGAACGCTATGCTTGAAATCACCGTAGTCCGGAGGGCCGACTGCAGCAATGGAAACTGAAACCTGCTCTAACACATCTTTCGGTGCAGTTGGATTGTTACAATGCATTAGGGGGATAAAGTTTCGGGAACTCTATGATCACCTGTGGACCGCGTAGTCTCATTAATACAAAGCTCGCAGCCATCGTAATCAAAGCATTTAAATGTGAGGATTTTGTTGAGGCAACCGATTTTGGTTTTTACAGTAGGCTGCTGAGAAACACTCAGGCTGATCATCTTTGGTACGCTTCACAAGCTGTATTTCTTCATCGGGGCCGCCAATGTAATGTTTTTGTGCTTTGATTAGTCTGGGCAGTGGTGCGGATCGGGGCCAAATGAGTGGACTGCGGATTCTGATCCTCAGAAGCGGATGCGGTTGCTGTTGCGGTTTGAGTTGCAGTTGCACCACCATATGTTGTTACGTTGTTTATCCGCAACTGAATCCGCAACATATGGCGGTGCCACTGCAACTGGAACTGAAACCGAATCAGAATCCGCTTCTAATGGATCAGAATCCCCAGGGCCCTCCACTCACTTGGCTCTGATCCGCCCTCACCACTGTCCAGGCTAATCAAAGCATAAAAGACATTGGCGGCCCTTAAGAAACACCGCTTGTGAAGCGTACCAAAGACGATCAGCCGGTTTCGCAGTGATCTCTGTAAAAGCCAAAATGGGTTGCCTTAACAAAATCTTCACATTTGCTACGCTTTATAATACCGCTTGTGAAGCGTACCAAAGACGATCGGCCGGTTTCTTAGCCGCTACGCTTGATCTCAGTAAAAGTCAAAATGGGTTGCCCTAACAAAATCTTCGCATTTGCTACGCTTCTGATTGCGATGCCTAGGAGCTTTATTTTAATGGGACTACCCGGTCCACACGGTGGTTTATTATTCTAACCTCCTCTTGATTTACCTACACATGGAGGTGGAGGTATTTTTATCTATACACCTTTAGTATGCAATTCTCGAGAAATAAATCTCTCTTCTACCAACATTTATTCCATTTCTGAGCATGGCATAATCATGCCCAAGGTTTCCCCTATCAGTTTTAACCATGTTTTAAGTTGAATCATCACTCTACATGAACTACCAAATAATTTAAAATTTTGGGAATTGTTTTAGACATTTTTCTTCTCGTCATATTGGACCTGTCTTATTTACTAATTATTTTTTATTATATCACAAATAGGGTTGTCACTTGTCAAAATAGGATAAATTAACTTTAATACTAGAAATGTTTTTAAAAATTATCAACCAAAGATCTATTTTCTTAGTTGCACCATGGTTATTGATTAGCCTATGTCTTCCATTTAAATACTAATTTAATTTTTTCTACATAAAAATACCATTTTGTTGGTGATTTGAGTTGTAGATCATAAATCCCTAAGGTTCAATCATTTCTTAGGTTCAAGGGATGTCAAATGTGGGAATAATACCACATATCCTATATTTAGATTGGACAACTAAAGGCCAATTACTAAGGTGATTAATAACTCAACTTTTAGTTGTAAAAGATCAAGGTGGGATTCTCTAAGGTGTTGAATTATATAACACTACAAGGATTGAACTTTAACTTTGATACAAACCATACCCACTGCATAGAGTGCCCCTATTATGGTTGTCACAACATACCTATATGTTGGTTTGAATATACAAGGTTATCCAACTTTATAAATTAGAAAAAAAATACCAAATAAGGGGTTATTATGAACTTATACATAGAAGATGGGAAAATAACACAACTAAAATGTGTATTATGATTTTATTTATTTAAAATGTGTTAAACTAATGGGATGAGGAAAATATTGTATATTTGTTCCTATATCCAATTGGGCACAAATTATGGAGTTTATGAATAATAATAATAATAATAATAATAATAATAATAATAATAATAATAAAAACCTTAAGAAGATATACCCAGAGACTATATTTATTTAAATGCACACATAAACTAAGTCCTAAACATGCAAATGACTACATAGACTAAGTTATTAAACTTTATAAGAGTTTACTTAATAATCCAATGAATTTCTTTATTGATCTTGAGAAGATACATTACAAAATGTTTAGAATATTTTATGGCCTTTTAGCTAACCAAGTAATTAACAACCCATCAAGAAAAAACATAGCGAACTCCTAGAGATACTAAAAAATAATTAGATCTATTATTTGCATTCATTTTTTAATGTTACAATGATTCTATAAAATATTTTGAACAAAATCACACCAATACAACCTCAAAAATAATATTACCCAAAACTACAAAATGTAACCGTAAGGATTAATGTGACATTTTCTTCTTATTGGTTCTATAATTGCCCCTCTTTTTTTGGAAAATATGGAAAATATTTCTTCCAAAGCCATTAATAGATATTTCAAAAATAACTATGATCATCTATAATTTTAGATGCCTCCTATTCTTTCTTATATCACCTTCACATGGCCATAAACTTGAAAACATGTCCTTTACATCAATAACCATAGACTTTTGTACACTGTTTGTGTCTTAGAGGGAACCATATGTACCAAGAAGAATTTGAAATCCTTCAAATGGAAAATGATATTCATTTTGAGACTATTAATGGCATCTTAGGTCATAAAAGAAGGTAGGTAAATTTTTTATTTGAAATGTAACATAGTTTCAATTGCTAGCATGCTCAAGATGACAAGCTTGACAAGCATGCCAAGATGATCAAATTTAAAACTTTGAAATTTATAAAATTAGATCTTTTGGGGAAAAAGGTGACCCTTGAGGAAAGGATGAATGGAGGATCAAACCCATAATCCAAAAATTTAAGGAAAAGGGGATTAAAGGGGGAAATGGGATTAGGGAGGAAAGGGACGCTAGAGATGACAAGTCTGACAAGCATTCAAGGATGACCAAGTGTAAAATCCTAAAATTATTGAAAGCTAACTAAAGAAAGGACAAATTATAAGGCATTGACTATGAAAGTACCTTTTAACAAATTTTAATAAGGATATTTATGAAAACACTTTGAATGGGTAGCTTTAAAGGATTACTCAACATAGGGCACCCAACTAGAGATTTTTAATGTTGGAGTAAATAGGTTTTTTCCTTAAATAGTTATTAGTGGGTTCATATTTACATGTTAAATCCACTTAGCTCCTAGTTGATTTTTTTAGAAGTCTTAGATGTCTACATGGGATCTTATATTATCTTAGCTAGATATATTTTATTTAATTTTTTTGTCCAAGGTAATTTACTATTTGTATAGGTATTTGTCTTATTATACATTATTAAGACACATGCCCAAATATTGTTTAGTACTATTTTAGATAGGGTTTAGAATTCAGGGAATACACATGAATAAATAATAGACACCACAAAACTATCTAAACTAAGCAATAAAGTCCCCAATCTAACAATTAAGTACAAATGATAATAGAAATCATAATAATAAAGAAATAAACCTCAATCTTTATGCCATAACTGAATCACCTCCACTACTCTTCTCTAGTTTCCTTTATTTGTTCTCGGATCTGTTGTATCCAATATACTCAATGAGCTTAATGTTGACAATTTTATAGCTTGATCTCTTGATAGAAAAAATTCAAAGATTGTGGTTAACCTTGAAATGAAGATGATGACTTGCTTTTATAGAAATCCCAATTCAAATGAAGGGATATGATTAGATGATGAGGTATGGTGATCAATGGATGAGATGGATTGAGAAATAGATAAGAATGAATTGACCAAAACTCAAGAAAGTAGTTGAGATTTAGGGCTTAACAAGGAAAATGATAAATTAAATAATAAGAAACATTATTTAATTTAGGGAAGGGTGAGATGAATAATTAAATAATAAAAATATTATTTAATTATAGAAGAAGAGGTGGAATACTAAATATTAAAAAATTAAAAATAATTATCTAATTAAGGAAGGATACACATGCCAAATAATTAAATAATTAAAATTTATTTAATTATAGGTAGAAAAGGCTAATGATAATTAACTAATAAGAAATGATTATTTAAGCATAGAGGAAAATGGGAATACATAATTAAATAAATAAGTTTTATTTAATTATAGATAGAAAAAGATAAGTTATTGACACAATTTAAATAAAATTGATAATTATTCAAGTTAATCAAAGGAAAAGTAAGATGAAGTGAATTAATTAAATAATTAGAATTATTTAATTATGGTAGGAAGAAGGGGGATCAAAGATAAAATGTTGCTTGCAGGGATATTTTTCAATGTTTACATTTTGCTCCTCTTTGACATAATGTGATTTTGTGCATTGTGTCAAAGAATAATCAAGAAAATTGAATGCAAGATATGGCTGAATGGATGTAGGGTAGGATTATGCCTCCTTGGAAAAATTGGAAAAATTTCAAAAATTCTAGAAAATTTGGAAAATTTACCTATAAAATAATTTGATAGGTGCAAATGCATTAGTGAATGAAAAACTAGGCTTAAAATTCAATGTAGGACCTAATATTTGAGTTCAAAGGAAAAAATTGACACAACTAGTTATGAAGGTAGGGGACCATTAGGTCAAATTAGGTTATAAATATTCCCAAGGGGGGAATAGGTCATTTATGCACTCTTACTATTGGAGATTAGGAGCTCTATTTTAGGATTTGCTACAAAGTTGTTGCTAGAATGTCACATGTACCAGTCGCTACACATTGCGAGTACTGAGTACAAACACATGGATGTGAGGAGGACTCAAGTGCAATGGTATGTATCCAGCCGTTGATTTTTTATTTTGTCATTTCAGCATAGAATTTAGGGCTCAAAGAAGGGAAAATAAATGTGGTATAATTTCTGCACCACAACTATTATCATGCTCACCACAATAGTGGTATGAGTCATCATAATTATTGCATTGCAACATAATCATTTTAGATAGGTTTTATATAATAAGCGACTTGCAACTACAAAGTGCATTGCAATTGATAAGGTGTAACACAACTAAAGGAGGAAATGACACAATTGTAATTTTGTGAGACAACTGCATGACAAAATGATGCAAGTGTAAAATGGCAACACAATCGACATACAAGACGCATATGAAGGAAAAATGACACATTTGACTTGAAAATCAATTTAAGCAATTCTTGGAAAAAAATTTAATATACTTTAGGTCATGTAAGCTAATTTAGGCATGGTGAGTAACATGATATTCTTTTTGATGGATGCAAGTGAGAATAGACCCTATATATACACACGAGAGCCGACCGAATTCCTTCCCTTTTAGAGATATTTGTTCATGGAGGAGTGAGATACATTAGTGGTGCTAGGACTTTACCATGTGACATTTATGCTTGTAGTACAGACTAACAAGGGTCTTCTGAAAGTACTTAAAGAGTGGTAACATTTAGAGACAAGCTCCTTTCATTTCTTGACTAGGGAGGCTACTGTGAATTTGGAGGATGTATGGAGAATCCTACAAATTCCCATCCATGGAGAGAGGGTAGTATATGACAGTAGTCAAGGATTGGCAATGATTCAATGGGTTTTGAGATTGACTCCCTAGTAGAACTCGGAGTAGAGCATTATGAGATCTGATGGGATACTTTGGCCGACAGGTACCATAGGCTTGTGGTTGTTTTATGCACAATGATTAGTGGATCGGTTTTCCAAGACATATGCAGACATGAGTTTCCAATGGGATGGGGGGAGATGGTAGAGTGCATGATGGAGGAGGTGACTATCTATGTTTGGGAGCAATGAATAATATGAACTATGTTGTTTCTACTCATGAGTATGGCACATGGTTGGTGGTGCATAGACCTACATCATTTAGTGATCGCAACCAACCAATGCCTATGAAGATGATGGGATGGGTATGATGACACAAATTGTGAGGCTAAGGCCAAGGGAGAGGAGATGATGGTGATGAAGATGGGGATAGTGGTGATGGTGGGAGAGGTAAAGGTGATAGAGGCTAAGGGGGAAGAGGTCAAAGAAAATATGTTAAAGGTTGGGATTTCGATGATTAAGGTCGATGAGGGAGAGTAGGAATACCTCTAAAAGTAGCATAGAGGGTTCCTTAGTGGATGCCACCCATGCATGAGGAGGGGGAGAAAATGGAGGTGGAGATGGATGAGGTGAGAGTAGAGGAGGTTCTAGGAGAGGTGGGTGAGGAGGTAGTGGTTAGAGAGTTTATTATAGAGGAGGTCAAGGAGGAGGATGCTATGAATAAGGCCACCCGAGACATCATGATCATGGAGGAGAGCATGCATGATGTCTTGATTAGGGAGGTCATTCTAGATTTCATGGAGGAAGAAGAAAAGTATGAAAGACATGGACCTCAGGCATAGATACAAGCACTACAAGCATAGCTTTACACATTACAAGCATAGGTAGAATAGTTCCTGACCTTACAAGGATAAGTGCAAGTCTTGATAGATAAGAGGGACTAGGAAATCATACAGTCATAGAAGGTGGATCAAAGGTGCACCACTTTTATTACTACTATTAGTGCACCCATGATAAATATGGACCAAGAGCTATATCAGGTAGGGAGGGAATGCAAAGCACTATTGGAGAGACTATGAGGATGCAACACATATACAATAGAGGGTTCCTATACAAAGAGCTAGTCTCATAGAAGAGCACATTCTAGGAGGGCATAGAGTAGTGGATGTGTATCACAATGATAGAGGTTAGGACCCTACAAAAGGCCATTAGGATCCTAGTAGAGAGAGGATAGAAAGCCACCCTTAGGACCACAGGATGAGGGGAGAACAGGCTAGGCCTGTATTCACATTTTTTATTTTTATATGCATTTAGATACTTACTTTTTTTATCGATCCTATGAGCTCCGTTAAATGCATTGTGATATTGTACTGTGACAATATTTTTGATATATATGTGAGATACATGATTTTTGGAAATGAGTATATGATGTTTATGGTTCTATGTACATCTGTGTTAAGGATTTATGATGTGATGCTATGCTTATGCATTTTATACATGTATGCAATGTTCTTATATGATGTGGATAATGGATTATGACATGATGTTATGTATACGATGTATGGTTTATATTTATACATGTTTATGATATATGGATGCATGCACATGATTACCTATCATGCTTATGCATATTCTAATGTATGGAGGGATATCTATATGCTTATGACATGTTTTTTATGTGATTCTTCTATAGATGATGGTTCTATATGATGCAATGCTATGGATATTTTTATATTTTCTAATACAATATGGATGACTTAACATGCATATGATATTGATATTTATGATGCCCTAAAATGATTGTGGATGCAGGGTGGTACTATTAATGCATTTACTTTTGTGTTTCATAGTATGCCATCATGATGACTACAAGGATAGATGGAAGGAATGTTAGTGCAGAAAGGAAAGAGAAAGTGAAGGATGGAATAAAAGAATGAAGTGGATGAATTAGTAATATCCATCAAGAGATCTTGCTAAATACATGATCAAGCTCTTATTTAATTACATAATTATAATCATAGAATTTATTATGCCAATGGATGACAAACAACAAGGTATAACATAGACCAAGGTGTGATATGTTATCCCTTGCAAAAGTAGACATGTGATAGACAAGGAGTGTCATGATGCAGGATAGAAGCCATATAACCTTGCTGAAACATGTGAGGAAGTGACCATCATGTTGATCTTGATATAAGAGAGCATTTGATTTAGCTTTAGCTTGCATAGGATGTTTTAATTATGTTGAATGGAAAATTCAGATGCATGCAAGGAACCAAGTTGCCTTAGGTATATTGCCACGACAAACCACAAATAGAAATCAAAGAGAAAATAGGTCATGATGCACCATCGCTCCTCTAAATCCTTCTTGGAACATCCTCAAGGAACATAGTAACATGATCAAAGATAAATTGATAAAAAGATTAAAAAAATAGAACCAACCAAATCAACAACTATTTAGATCATTTGACAATGATTGTTTGTATGATAAAATTTTTGATAGTGATAGTGCCCAGCTTTAAGAATGGTACACCTCATTTAAGACCAATGACATATTGAATCTGGTTTCAAGGATGCAAAAATTATCAATAAAATGTGTGGAAAAGTAATTAAAAGGTACCCCTTTGTCTCTTTTTTGCAACTTTATACTAGAGATACTTTATATATCTTATCAACTTGTCCAATTTTTCCTGTGGATTGAAGGGCTTACTAAATTTTTTTGCACCTAGTCTATGAATTTTTATATCAACACTTTAATGCATTTACTAGATGCTCTCATTTCTCTCTCTATATTACTAGTCATGGCATAAGCTTCCATTAAATTTTTAGCGTTCTTATCTCATAAGAAGTAACCCAAATTGACATCAAATGCCCCACAATCTAAAATAGGGCATGTGGATTCGTTTGACCTCACATGAAGATCAAATTTCATAATTTTAATTGTAAACCTATAATGAAATCAATTATTTCTTTGACCCCTTTCTTAATAGTAATCAATTCTTGGATTATAAATTTTGGATCCATTTTTTCTATATACTATAATATAAAAACCTTCATAAAATTATCCCACAAAGTGGTAATATCTATAAGCCTCTAGTACCCATCTTTTACACTTTATTCTAGTGATTGCATGAAAAATTTCATAATAACATCTTCATCTTGTATTTCATATCCATTTTTTACATTGAAAAAACATCATAAGTGGTCCTCACTACGGACAGTGTTATTCCCTAGAATTTTGGTATCTTTCCTCTAATCTCATTTTTAATTATATTAGGATATCCTAGAATGTCATAAAATTCAAGTTACATACACCTTTGTGTTCCCAATGACACCCTTATTGGAGAACTTTTGAGCATGTCTTATAGGGTTGAGTCTTATGTTTTGACTTACATTTTTCTATTGATGGTTTTTATGCTTTGGATTTTTTTGATTCTATAGCACATTTTATTCATGCTTTTTTGGAAAGTTTTGTGTATTATTTTAATTTCCGATCTGTTATTGAGAAATTTTTTTATTTTGATTTATCTGTTGTGCATTTTGAGTAGTTTGGTTTTCATTTAGCAATTAGGTATCCAAAACAAGTTTCCCTTGTTTCAATTCAAGTTTTTCTTGCTTCAATATAATTTTTCTTTGAATTTCTTGTTGCCTATGTCTGATGATCAATCAATTCTACCTCTTGATCTATAACTGTCTTATTTCATCCTCTAACTATGTGGCATTGTCAACATCATGAAATTGAATGTCTAGTTCTTATTTTTAGAGGATGTAAGGAATTTTTTTATTTTTATTTTTATTTTTTATTTTTTTCAATACAACAAATTGGTTCAAGGTGTAAAAACCAATTTAACATTTCAATGGTGTAGTCGTTTTATTCCATTTGAATTCCATAATCTTATGCGATATGAAAATATATAAGAAAACCTATTATGACTTTAACTAGAACAAGGGGACTTCACAAATAAGAAAGAAAATAGAACTGATGTCATGTCCCCGAAATGTGACCCTAAGATAATAAAAGCGTATTTAAAAATATTAACCGTTTGATACCATTATAACTATAATTGTCAAAAACAATATTATAATTATAATATTATTATATTATAAATATTAAAATATAATTTAGTAAATATTAAACATATATAAAATTAATATAAAACACAACATAAAATAATATTAATCAATTATGATTATTATAATATTTTAAAATCATTATAGCTGAGTGGACAATATCAACCACCTTGTGCTATGTGAATAGTGAAAGATAATTATAGCGGAAAAGTCGAGGAGACGGATGAGAAGGGACGACGTCCTTAACACATTAGAAGATAAGCATATAATGATAATAGGCCATTCGATATTGACATAAAAATAAGGAGAGTACACCGATCTATATATGCATGCGAATACTGGGAGGATTCAGAAATAACATTCCCTTTCTGGAGTCTATATATATCATAATTATAATCTGATTAGTCATACTCCCATATCTTTCATTATGCTCAATAGATCATAGAATCTCATAACTGAGTGTAATATTCTTGAATTTGCTCATAGAGTATATTTTATTTACGCCGAAGGCGTATTCAATATGAACATGTCCAATGTAGAATATGCAATCAACGACTCATTGCTTTCCGGAGATGATCAAAGTGATCATGATCGCTCTTTTATCTTTGTTGTATCTACACAACTTGCATTCTGCCCCGACTCTGACAGTGGCTATGACATTAATAAAGTAGTTGATGATACAGATCTCTTCGTATTTCCTGTCGCACCTTTAATACTATCTCCAAGTGGGTGTCCAGAGTGAGGCTTCTCGTTTCGTCGATTCTTGTGGATGCAATGGTGTTTTTGCTCTCTACTGTGTGGACTGCATTTATTGCAGGGTATGCCTGGAATGGGCAGGCCGACGAGGAAGATGAGCTGTTTAAACGGTTGCAATTCTTAGGTTTCAGGCCAAACTTGCATCATGGTTCCATTGGAGCTGTTAGAGAGAACTAAGTTCCCATATCTTCGATCATTAGTCCCTGAAAATCTTTGGAGGGTGTATTTGTAGACCAGACTAGACTGCCATCCGCTGTTG
>VDFB02252616.1:35609586-35648212 GCA_007258455.2 Sequoia sempervirens
AAAAAATTGGCATTTAACTAAATGAATGAATAACGTGAGTACATTATTTGTTGCTAGAAATGCTACATGGGGAAGGAAAAGTGACAAATAATAAATAACGTGAGCGCATTATAATGCACTCATGTTATTTACTACTTTAGGAATCCCTGAGCCTTAGCTTTGGTATTTTCCTTGGAATACCAACACAAAGGTTTGGAGGGCATTCCCAACAACCAAAGACGTGTTTTTTTGCAAATTCTACAATTTTTCACATAATCTAGTTAATGCTCACCATCAAGATTGCATTTGGTTCATTATCGAAAAAATTGAACACATGGGTAATGTTAAATTCTCTCTTAGCTTTCCAACTATATAATTTATTTCACTTTCTGACAATGTGAGACCTTTCATCCATAATTTATTTTGTTTGTATGTCTTTTTCTTTATCAAAAAGCAGTGTTTGGTTATTTTTTGTTATAAATTAATCATTCATCAAAATTTCAAATAAATTACATTTTTAAAAGCTAGACTCTATTCTACAAATTTAAAAAAATAAAAATTGAAAAAAATCTATTACTTTCCAAAATTTGTAGGGGGAGCATAGCCAAAATTCTACTTTTTAGGAAGTGCCCACTTAGAAAATTAGTAAAAAGTCAAATATTCATTAAATAATTATCAAAAAAATTGTGTATCAACTAGATGTTGTTAGCTAACTTCTGACAATAGTGATTTTAAAAATACTAAAAAAAGGTTTACCATGCTCAGGTTGTACAAGAGTTGCTATGTTATGTTTTTCTGACAAAAAAAACACCAATTTGTGTACATCCCTTTGTTGAACCCCTTAGTCTCAACCATTTTCAAAATAAATTAGTAGTTTAGAAAGTACACGCAGAGCACTTCGATCCTGGCTTTTGTTCCATCTCAAAATTTTGTGTGTAACTATCCTCAATTTCACGTCCAAGGTCAGCATTACCTGATTTTAGAAAAAAGGTAGCCACTTAAGCCCCCTTTTTGGGAACCATCTTGGTGCACTTACCCATCAAATTAAATTTGATTAAAATTATACTTTTTGGGAAGCTTATAATAAGGACTACATACTTGCAAAAATATAAATTTTAAATGAATTCATTTGATCCCCCAAAAGGTAAATCATTTTTTTTTTATCAGCATTTTGATAGGTGTAAAGGAGACATTATTATAGGTATGGTTTAAAACTAGCGAGGTTCTATTCAAGGGGGCTTGGTCTAAGGAAGTTTGATCAAACCCTCTTCAATTGGAATCCTTTAAATGATTAAATTATTGTATTTTCTAGAAATATGTGATTTTAGCAAAAATCAGGATCTCTCAGAAATTGTAAACCACTATTGTGGCCACACCCACCTATCCTTGTAAGGTCAGTAGTTATATTCTATCTATGCCTAGAATGCTTAAAACTATGCTTGTAGTGCCTGTATCTATGCCTGAGGTCCATGTCTTGCATCTTTTTCCTCATCCTCCATGATGACATCCATAATGACCTCCCTAATCAAGAAATCATGCATGCTCTCCTCCATGGTCACGATGTCTTGGGTGGCCTCCTTTGTAGCATCCTCCTCCTCGACCTCCTCCATAATAAACTATCCAACCACCACCTCCTCACCAACCTCTCCTAAAACCTCCGCTACTCTCACCTCATCCATCTCCACCTCCATTTTCTCCCCCTCTTCATGGATGGGTGGCATCCATTAAGGAACCCTCCATGTTGTTGTCGAAGGTAGTCCTGCTCTCCCTTGTTGACCTTAGTCATCCCAAACCCAACCCCTAACATCTTTTCCTCGACCTCTTCCCTCTTGACCTCTATCACCTCTACCTCTCCCACCATCACCACCATTACCACCATACCCATCTTCATCACCATCATCTCCTCTCTGTTAGCCTCATCCTTGTAGTCTGCCTCATCATACCCAACCCATCCTCTCCATAGGCATTGGTTGGTAGGGATTAGTGAATGGTGTAGGCCTATGCACCACCCACCATGCATCACACTCCTAAGTAGAACTAGCATCAGTCATATTAGTTATTTCTCCCAAACATAGACAGTCACCTCCTCCATCATGCCCTCCAACATATTCCCACATCCCACCAAAAACCCATGTCCACATCTATTCAAGAAAACCACTCCACTAATCATTGTGCATAAAACAACCACAAGCCTATGGTACCTGTCAGCCAAAGTATCCCATTGGATCTCATAATGCTCTACTCCAAGCTCTACCAGGGATTTGATATCAAAAACCTTTTAGAAGACCTTTGTTAGCCTATACCATAGGCATAAATGTCACAAGGTAAAGTCCTAGCACCTCTAATGTATCTCACTCCTCCATGAATAGATGATCTCAAAGAGTGAAGGAAGTCGGTCAAATTTCACACATATATATAAGGTCTAGTCTCACTTGTGTCCATAAAAGAGCATATCATGTTACTCGCCATGTCTAAATTATCTTACATGACCTATTGTATATTAAAAAAAAATCTAAAAATTACTTAAATTAAATTTCTAGTCAAATGCATCATTTTTTCCTTCATATGTGTTGTGCATGTCGATTGTGTTTTCATTTTACACTTGAATCATTATGTCATGCAGTTGTGTCACACAATTATAGTTGGTTCATTTTCTCCTTTAGTTGTGTTGCACAATATCAATTGTGACTCACATTGAAGTTGTAAGCTTCTTATTATCTAAAACCTATCTAAAAATATTTTTTTGCACCACAACAGTTACTTAATTATTCATTAGCCTTTTCTTCGCATAATTAAATAAATTTTCTTTAATTAATTATTTATCACACTTTTATCTCCATAATTAAATAATTATATTTAATTATTTAATATTTAGCATTCCACCTCTTCTTCTATAATTATTAAATAATACTTTTATTATTAAATTATTCATCTCACCCTTCCCTAAATTAAATAATGTTTCTTATTATTTAATTTATCCTTTTGCTAGCTAAGCCCTAAATCTCAACTACTTTCTTGAGTTTTGGTTAATTCATTCTTATCTGTTTCTCAATCCATCTCATCCATTAATCACCATACCTCATCATATAATCATAGCCCTTTATTTGAATTGGGATTTCTATAGAGGCCAGTCATCATCTTTATTTCAAGGTTAACCACAATCTTTGAATTTTTTCTATCAAGAGATCAAGCTATCAAAATGTCAACATCAACTCATTGAGTATATTACATGCTACAAATCTGAGGACAAATAAAGAAAAATGGAGAAGAGCAATGAAGGTGATTCAATTATGGCATAGAGATTGAGGTTTATTGCTTTATTATTACGATTTCTATGTTCATTTGTACTTCATTGTTGGATTGCGGCCTTTATTAGTTCGATTAGATAGTTTTGTGGTTTCTATTATTGATTCATGCTTATTCTATGAATTTTGAACCCTATCTAAAATAGTCCTAGACAAGATCTGGGCATGTGTCTTAATCATGTATAATAAGACAAATACCTATACAAATATTAAATGACCTATGAAAAAAGAATTAAATAAAAGACATCTAGATAATATAAGATAAGATCTCATCTAGACAACTAAGACTTGTAAACAAAGCAACTAGAACCTAAGTGGACTTAACATGTAAATAAAACCCCACTAATAACTATTTAGGGAAAACACCTATTTACTCCAACACTAAAAAATCTCTAGTTGAGTGCCTATGTTGAGTAATCCTTTAAAGCTACTCATTCAAAGTGTTTTCATAAAATATCCTTAGTAAACTTTGTTAAAGGGTACTTTCATGGTCAATTCCTTATAACTTGGCCTTTCTTTAGTTAGCTTTCAATAATTTTAGGATTTTAGACTTGGTGATCCCTAGCATTCTTTCCTTCCTAATCTTGTTTCCCCCTCTAATCTCGTTTCCTTTAAATTTTTGGATTATGTGGTTGATCATCCATGCATCCTTTCCTCAAAGGTTACCTTTTACCCCAAAAGATCAAATTTATTAAATTTCAATGTTTTGGATTTGATCATCTTGGCATGCTTGTCAAGCTTGTCATCCTGAGCATGTTGGCTCTTGAAACTATGTTACATTTCAAATAAAAAAATTACCTACCTTCTTTTATGACCTAAGATGTCATTAATGGTCTCAAAATGAATATCATTTGACATTTGAAGGATCTTCAGTTCTTCTTGGTGCATATGGGCCCCTCTAAGACACAAATGGTGTACAAAAGCATATGATTATTGATGTAAAGGGCATGTTTTCAAGTTTATGGACATGTGAAGGTGATATAAGAAAGAATAGGAGGCATGTAAAATTATAGATGATCATAGTTATTTTCCAAATATCTAGATGGTTTTTAAAGAAATATTTTCCATATTTTCAAAAAAAGAGGGGAAATTATAGAACCAATAAGAAGGAAATATCACATTAAACCTTAGGGTTACGTTTTGTAGTTTTGGGTAATATTATTTTTGACATTCTATTGGTGCGATTTTGTTTAAAATATCTGATAGAATCATTGTAACATTAAAAAATGATTGCAAATAATAGATCAAATCTTATTTGAGTATCTCTAGGAGTTCTCTATGTTTTTTCTTGATGGGTTGTTAATTACTTGGTTAGCTAGAAGGAAATAAAATATTCTAAATATTGTGTAATGTATCTTCTCAAGATCAATAAAGAAATTCATTGGATTATTAGGTAAACTCTTATAAAGTTTCATAACTTATTCTATGTATTAATTTGCACGTTTAGGACTTAGTTTATGTGCGGATTTGAAAAAATATAGTCTCTGGGTATATATCTTCTTAAGGTTTTATTTATTAATTTTTTTCATAAACTCCATAATTTGTGCCTAATCAAATTTAGGCACAAATATACAATATTTTCCTCATCCCATTAGTTAACACATTTTAAATAAATTAATCATAATACACATTTTAGTTATGTTATTTTTCCATCTTTTGTGTATAAGTGCATAATAACAAGAGGGGTTATTATTTGGTAATTTTTTTCTAATTTATAAAGTTGGATAACCTTGTATATTCAAACCAACATATATCTATGTTGTGACAACCATAATAGGGGCACTCTATGCAATGAGTATGGTTTGTATCAAAGTTAATGTTCAGTCCTTGTAGTGTGACATAATTCATCACTTGAGAGAATCCCACCTTGATATTTTACAACTAGAAGTTGAGTTATTAACCACCTTAGTAATTGGCCTTTAGTTGTCCAACCTAAATATAGGATATGTGGCATTCTTCCCAATTTTGACATCCCTTGCACTTAAGAAATGATGAAACTTAGGGATTTAGGATCTACAACTCAAATCTCCAACAAAACGGTATTTTGATTTAGAAAAATTAAATTAGTATTTAAATGGAAGACATAAGCTAATCATTAACCATGGTGCAACTAAAAAAATAGATCTTTGGTTGATAACTTTTTAAAACCTTTCAAGTATAAAAGTTAATTTAACCTATTTTGAGGAGTGACAACTCTATTAGTGATATAATAAAAAATAATAAGTAAATTAGATAGGTCCAATATGGTGAGAAGACAAATGTCTAAAAATCAAGAAATACTTGAGGTGTTTTGAGGTGAAGAAGACAATATCATGAATGGAGAGGTCAAAATTTAAGTATTTTATTTGTCCACAATTCCCAAAAATTTTAATTATTAGGTACGTCAGATAAAAGAAATTGTTTGGTACATCAGGTAAAGGAGGTGCATTAACTAATCAAGATCAATGCACCTTAGATGATTCAACTAAAAACATGGTTAAAACTGATAGGGGAACCTTAGGCATGATTATGGTATGCCTAGGAATGGAATAATGTTGGTAGGAGAGAGCTTTATTTCTCGAGAATGTGTATAAATAAATATACCTCCACCTCCATGTGTACGTAAATGAAGAGGGGGTTAGAATCATAAACTACCCTGTGGACCGGATAGTCCCATTAATATAAAGCTCCCAGCATCGTAATCAGAAGCATAGCAAATGCGAAGATTTTGGGTTGCCATTTTGACTTTTATAGAGATTAAGCGTAGCTGCTAAGAAACCGGCTGATCGTCTTTGGTACGCTTCACAAAAGGTGTTTCTTAACTGTGTTTTTTGGTACGCTTCACAAGCGGTGTTTCGTAGCTGTGTTTCTTGGGGCCGCCAATGTAATGTCTTTTGTGCTTTGATTAGCCTGGGCAGTGGTGTGCGGATCAGAGCCAAGTGAGTGGAGGGCCTGCGGATTTGATCCATTAGGAGCGGATTCGGTTGCGGTTGCGGTTCCACCGCCATTCAGTTGCGAATAAACAACATATGGCGGTGCAACTGCAACTGAAATCACAACCGCATCCGCATCCGCATCCGCTTCTAACGGATAAGAATCCGCAGGACCGTCCACTCATTTGTGAAGCGTACCAAGAACGATCAGTCGGTTTTTCAGCAGCCTATACGCTTGATCTCTTTTAAAAGCCAAAATGGGTTGCCTCAACATTCCAACTGCACCGAAAGATGCGTTAGAGCAGGTTTCAGTTTCCATTGCTGCAGTCGGCCCTCCGAACTACGCTGATTTCAAGCATAGCGTTCCTCCTTCGCCAGCGTTGATGTGGGTGGGCGCTCAGGATTTTCACTATGACAGCGTGATGGTGAGTACCACCCATTCAATGGGGACTATGGAATCTGATAATGCCTCTATCCGGGATAATGACGATATTTTTGGTCCTTAATTCATGTTTCCCTTGTTTGTTGTTTTGTCGGTTTACAACTGCTGTCTCATTCTGTTCCTGTCGATCTCTTTTGCCAAATCACACTTCTTTGTTTTGAAAATCGCTCTTTTTCCTGGTTCGCTGCATAAAATTTGTTGCAGTTGATTACAGTTTCAAGCCTTATTTTGTTTGGCGATGAAAGACTACAACAGTTCTGTTTGACAAATTAAATGATGTTTCGGCTTCATATGTTGTACTGGGCTCAGTTGTAATGTCCCCTTATGGAATTCTGATAATTTTGCTTTTAATATTTGTTTCCAAGGATGCTTAAGGTTCAATAGTTTAATAAACTAGCAATTGCACCTTGGTGTGCAATGGGTATGCTGAAGATGTTTGGAAGGTCAATTTAAAAATGGTGGTTTATTTTTTTCATGCATTTGTGCAATATATGATGTCAATTAGTAGGTCATTTAGCAAATGATGTTTGTGCAACAAAAATCTCAATAGAGAAGTGATAGCTTCAAATCAACTATGCATCCACTTATAAGGAGAGAGGAGGAGAGAGGTGGAGATTGGGATAAAGAGAGAGAGAGAAAGAGAGAGGGGTAACTAGATAGTTAGGAAGAAAGAGATGGAGATGAAAATGAAGATGGAGGTGGATATGCAGGGAAAGAGAGATAAAGAGAGAGGAGAGAGGGATATATAAATAGATAATAAATTTAATATATATTTAAACAACAAATATAGATACATTAAACATATAATATATTTAAAAATTTAATCAATATTATATGTAAAATTTATATTATATTTATATTTAATAATATTTAATTTATAAAATATTAAATGTGAAATATCTAAATATTAGAATGTTATCCTAAAAATATTTAAATATATAAATTGTAATTTTATTTCATAATGTTCAATTAATAATATTTTAGAAAAATATATTTTATAATCTAAAATTAAAAATAAAATATTATCTGATATAAGTATTTAAATAAATGTTTTCATTCTCGGCTTCATTTAAGCTACACACTATACCCCATAATATTATTTTATTGCTAAATGGGAAGAAATACACTTACATATGCTAGAAATATTTGGGTCCTCATCCTGAATTGCATCTGCGGCATGTAGAATGGCATCAATATTACTGCCTCTCCCTAGAGATGATATTTAACAAACAATTAATTCTGCTAGCTGGAGAAGCCAACTGAAATAGCACAAGAGTTTGAAGAGGGTCTAAACAGCATGGAATTTTTCCCTTCTCAGTGGAAGAGTTTAAAATGCTTATTTGGATAGCTAGAGTCCCAAATAAAAAATAGTATGCCTACCGTATGCTTTCATCCCTTCCCAATTGGGAGTGTAATAGATAGTGGGCTATAGGCAGTGAATATTACCATATGCCTGAAAAGGAAACTACAAGAAGATAAATGGTCTTACCTGGTCGATTATTTATTTCCATGTTTTAAAGCCTGCTTTGCCTGAAAATGCAACTACAAGAAGATAAATGGTCTTACCTGGTCCATTATTTATTTCCATGTTTTAAAGCCTGCTTTGTACTTTATTCACCAGTGAAAAGACTGGGAATCGAACTTCATCCTTCACCCTAAGACCCCACAAATTCACTTCTATCCATTGCTACTTAGAGAAATATTGATTTTAAAAATGCCCAGACGCTCCACAAGATGAGCCCACTTCCACATTTCAAAAATCATAATTTAAGAGTAAGACCAATCCCCAGAAAATCAGATTTAATTCAATGAGAACATAGAACAATTAGAGAAAAATATAAAACCCTCTGTCGTATTTTGTGACGACCTCTCCTTGATCAAACCACTTGATCCAATGGAGACATCATAAATTACAGAGACTGAATGAGAACAGTGATTCAATCAATATAGATGAAAATATAAGTTGATTTTTTTTTCTACAGGGGAAACTTCAAAATTACTTTTCAAAATGAAACAGATCTGAAGGAGATTAAGAAAATATAATACAGATTCACTGAAAGTGCTTTCCTCTACAAATGTTGGCTACTAAGCTAAATACAGAAATCAATTAAATTGATGGAAACAGTTCTAATATCCCTGGATACATGTCTACCAGAGCATTTCCAGCTATAGTATCTGAAAAAAATTCCTCCTTTCATGATGCTTGAAGATGGATGTACATATCGTGTTCCAAAGCTCCCATTCTGGCACAGGCAGGGAGGAAACTAGCGAAGGTTGTGGAATTTGGCTTTACACCTGCTAATTACATATACTTGAAAGTTTCTAAAGCCTTTTCAACAAATCCATTTTGTACATATCCTACAATCACTGCAGTCCATGAGATGACATCTTTTTTAGGCATTATGTCAAATAGTTCACGTGCATGCGCAGAGGGGATGCTAGCAAAGGTTGCGGAATTTGGATTTAAACCTGAGAGTTGCATTTGCTTGGAAATTTCTAAAGCCTTTACAACAAATCCATTTTGTGCATATCCGAGACTACATCTCTTTGAGGCAGCTTGTCAAACACTTCACGTGCCTTGTCTATGTTTCCACATTTTGGATACATTTCTACCCGGGCAGTTACAACTATATCTGAAAAAACTACCCTATCCTTTATGATTTGATGGATATCCATACCCTATTCCAAAGCCCCCATTATTGCACAGGCAGGTAGAATGGTAGCATAGGTTAGATTCTGGATTTACACCTGCCAATTGCATTTGCTTGAATGTTTCTAAAGCTTTGGAATAGCCAAATAGTTAAAAACATTGTTAAGGTAAGCATACAAAGGGAAAATTAAGTTTGATGCCTTATTTCCTCACTTCGGTGCAATCAGTAATAGAGGACATAGTCATCAAATCCCAAAAACAAAACGCAACCTATCATTTCAAACCCTAAATATCCGCCAGTTGTAGTTGCGGACTTACATACAGTAACAATGCAGAACAAACAAAACATGCAAAATGATCGGCCGGGCTTAACTGGCACACTCTAAGCACTGATGCTTAGGTGGCTGGGCCCATTCCCCTGACATTTTCGTACCCTATTTACTTTTTGAGGAATTCCATTTCGATGAACTTTGTATTCTGTTCGATAAACTTTTATATCTCCCATTTCACTTAGTTATATTTTTCTTTAGTCCCCCATTCCATTCGGGAATAAAGATGCTCAAATCTTTTCCTATAAATACTCCACTAGATAAAAAATACCATAGCATGATTAAATAAAACTTTGCGCTTACTATTTGGAGATGAATTTGATTAATTAAAACTATGCGCTTATTATTAGTTCCTGCCACCAGGCAGGAATACTTATGCATTCGCCTGTAATGCTTTTAACTGGTAGCATCAGCCAATCACATTTCGCCATTTAACATATTACTTTTTTTTTTGTATAGTTTGAATTTGGAGAGCTATTTTATATATTGGAAAATTAGCATTTATCTATTTTTCTATTCGTCCGAATAGCTTTATAAATCATTTTCATTTTAAAAATTTGGGAAAATACGAATGCATAAATTGATTAAATAAGTTTAAGCAAAGGCATAGTTTAAAAGTTGGCAGCTAAAGGTACGTAATCCATGAATGCAAATTAAATGCATTAAAAATGCGAGCACATAAATTGATTAAATAAATTTAAGGAAAGGCATAGTTTATAAAACTGGCGGGTAGATGTACGTAATGCATGAATACAAATTAAATGCATTAAATGGCATCTGGCTTGAGGTGAAAGCGCTGGAATGGCTTGGTGGCCACGCTTGGCTAGGGTACTTTGGTCATTTAATATAGAGTTAAGCCACTTGATATGCATCTCTATTACTTTGCGTGTGTTGTTTTTGTGTTCTGTAAGCACGTGTTCGAAGGAAGAGTTTGTAGCGACTGAGCAGGAGATGTTATAGTTGCAGACTCCAGACCCATAAATGAGTTACTTGAGGTGATAATTTGTTAATTTTTAGATTTTTGTTACATTAAAGTGCATAACAAAGTTGTATTTCATAGTGCTCTATTGTGTGGCCGAGTAGGGGATTTTGTAGTTGTAGAGTTGCACACTAGACAGCAAGAGACGAATTGCTTGAGGTCAGAAGAGGTAACTTTTCATTGTTTTCTTCTATTTGATACGAGAAATGCAAGCAGGGTTTCATACTGCTTTAAGGAATTCTTATACTTTGATTATAAATTCATATTTTAAACTACTTTTAGTATTATCTATTCGAATTTTTTGTTGAAATGCGAAGGTTTCATTTGCATTTGATAGGAATTATGTAGAAACCCTCTTGTCCATTTTAATTCATGCATGTGAGCCCTATAAAGTTTGTATATTTTTTATTACTACAAAGCGGTCCCATAAAGAGGGCTTTGGAGCCAAAATTATGTCAACGTGTGCGATAATGAGAGCTTTCGAACAATGAGTCGACAGTGTGTTGCTTTGAGCTTTTCCATTGTCATCAAAGCATAAAGGATAGAGGGATTTTGTTAAAAGTCATGGTTATTGTCCTCGTAGGCATAAATGCAAATAATGGGAGCATACAGAAAATAGGTGAACTGTTTGACAAAACTCGTGAAAGAAAAACTATTATATATGATTAGTTGTTTATATATTCATGCATTTTAGAAGAAAAAATATCTATGTTTGATAGGAATTATGTAGAAACCCTCTTGTCCATTTTACTTCATGCATGTGAGCCCTATAAAGTTTGTATATTTTTTATTACTGCAAAGTGGTCCCATAAAGAGTGCTTTGGAACCAAAATTATGTCAACGTGTGCAATAATGAGAGCTTTCGAACAATGAGTCGACAGTGTGTTGCTTTGAGCTTTTCCATTGTCATCAAAGCATAAAGGATAGAGGGATTTTGTTAAAAGTCGTGGTTATTGTCCTTGTAGGCATAAATGCAAATAATGGGAGCATACAGAAAACAGGTGAACTGTTTGACAAAACTCATGAAAGAAAAGCTATTATATATGATTAGTTGTTTATATATTCATGCATATGTAGAAGAAAAAATGGGAGACTAATACAACAGTAGGTAGTTATAACCCCCAAAAAGATTCAAACCTGGAACAAGAGCAACATCCAAAAAATTGCACTTTAAAGTACCTAATGCACTAGAGAATTTATCATAGCAGAATACAAATTTTCATTTGCACAGAGATAGAGAAAAGAATGCAGTAGAAACCTAATTTCTGCCAGCAAGCATTTAAATTCTGTTAGATGTCGTGGTTACTGTTCTCATAGGTAGACATGTAAAATATGAAAGCATTTATAAGGCAAGTGAACTGTTTTACAAAACTCCTCAGGAAAATGGGCTTTCGGGGAATGCAATGAGTATTAAATCTGGACACCTTGACTTTCACATGTTAACTTTGGCATTTTTATGGAGTTGGTAGCTCTCATTTACTCTTATTTCATTTGATATCTAATTAATTAGGTGGTTTTTAATTAGTCTTTAAATACATAATAATAAAAAGAAAGAAACAATTATAAATATCCTTATGGACATTTTAATTATGGGTTGTGATTTTTACTTGCATGTAGATGGATTAAGCAATCAAAAGTCATAGTATATATAGCGTGTCAGCTAATATGTCCATGTGACATTTCAGTCATGTTAAAGTAGTCAATTCCATATTTGTCATTTATCCTTGTATCATTAGATAACTAATTAATTAGGTAGTTGTTAATTAGTCTTTAAATAAATAGTAATTAAGAGAAAGAAAAAATTACAATTATCCTTCTGTACATTTTACCTGGTGATCAAATTCAAGGAACAAATACGAAGCAAACAACAATTTGAGATTTTGTAATTGGAAAACTTAGACTGAATGCTTAGGAAGTTAGAAAATTGTATCTTGGGGTTATAAAAAACTATGTCAAATATGTTTTAGAATTCAAATTGCAATGTTGCCATAGAGCAGTCAAGTAATATTGCTTGATAAAATAATTTTAGACTTCGTGCAAAAGAGCAGTTAAATTCATTGCTAGAAGATTTGTGGTACAAGAACCTATGACAACTAGTTTGTGTAGTTAATCTGATTTACATTTATACTTGTGTTTCTTGAATCTAAAAAATGCTTGCTAGTGTTTTAATAGTTTTGGCTATTAGTATCCATCGCAGTAGGAGTATTATATGTTGCAATTGTAATTTTGGGAGTTGTTTGCATTTTGGTCATTTCTTTGAGCTTTATTGCTATTCTTTTAGAAAAAAAAACAAATGGTCTTCATTTTCTAATCAAAGCTTATTACATGGTGCAATGCTTTTGATTGGAAGAAGAGAGGTGGTGTAGTGGTGTAGTTGTAGCAAATCCTTCAAGAAAAGAGTACAGGGTGAGTTTCTAGAATGAACCTTCTCCTTTGTTTACAATTGCATAGAGTAGACAAAGAAAAAGGTTAATTCAAGATTCTCTCTATATTGATTGTACTTGTAGTCATATCATTGCTTTTGGTTACAAGGATAGTCTTTACAAATGGGTATTGTGAGTGGCATATACTATATGGTTCATAAAAATTAAGCAATTGGGGTTCAAAAGTAGATCTTTGTTGCAATAACATGACATCATAAATGCAATTATTATCCAATCAATTTCTTTGGTGGTTGATTGCACTTTATAATTTAAACATAGTCTTTTTTATTTTGAGAGTTTGATTCTGAATCCATATGCATACTTTGATTAAAACTAGTGGCTAAAGGTACATAATTCATTGATGCAAAATAGCCTTTGAGTACATAACAGTTAAAAGAAAGAAATAATTACAATTATCCTTGTGTACATTTGAACTATTAATCAAAGGAAATTAACAAACTAGCACTAGAAAACCATGTGCATGTTAATGTGTTGGATAACATGTATTTGTGCATAGGTGTATATGGATGCTATGAGTTGTGATTTCTACCATTATGTAGCGCTTACTATTACTTGTACAGCCAAGCTACATGCAAGTAGAATTCATATTTCATGGCATCCAGATACACTCAAGGACAAATACAAATCAAGGTTGTTGGCATCCTGATAAGAAAGATGATGAGATACATCCAATTAATGTATGTCACAACATCTTATTGAATGAAGATGATTTGGATAGGGAGGTTACAAATGAGAATCCTTATTGGTGTGTGACTAATACTCTTTTTGAAGACTTGTCAAGAAAATTTCATGCCAATACTATTAGAAAATAGGTGGAATCAGATTTATTGATTGACTATGATTGATGGGTCAAATGTGTACAAGGATAGTTAAATAATTAGGCAGCTGCTAATTAGTCTTTAAGTACATAATAATTAAAAAAAAGAAATAGTTACAATTATCCTTGTGTACATTAACTAGAAACCATGTGTGTGTTAAAATGTTGGATAACATATACTTGTGCATAGGTGTATATGGATGCTATGAATTGTGATTTCTGTTTGCATGTAGCTGGTTTAAACATTTAATAATTAGTGTTGGATAATGGAATGAAATGAACTTGGGAAAATGGAAATAGAATGACCCCATGGAATTGGAACATCAATGTTTACGTGGCTTTAACATGATAGCAGATTTGCATCCATGAGACTTATTTGAATCTCAAATGTCATACTGTATGTGGCGTATTAGCTAATTGGCTTAACATGATAGCTTCCAAAAAAGTTAATTCAGTGATCAATCAAGCTAATTGGCTGATGAATTAATTGTGTTGAGTGGTTAGTCATATTTAATTATTAGTCATCTTTATCCTCCAAATCAGTTAAATCAATCTTGCCTATTCACATTCACAGATACACAATCTTTCTGACCATTTTTCTTGCTTTTAATAAAATAGGAGCTTTAGAACAAGATATGTACATTCATCTAAGCATGATAAGACATGGATTTCTAATAGATATTATGGTTTGAAATGCTATCATGAATATGCATACAAAATATGGAAGCACAAGAAAAACATGTAAACTGTTTGACATAATTTGTCAAAGAAATGTTGGCTCTTGGTGTATAATGATTGCAAGTTATGCAGAGAATTATTTGTCAAAAAATATTTTTGCAAACTTTCAAGCAAATTAACTAGATAGCTGATCAAGTTAACTGTGAATCAAGTTACTTGACTAATCAATGAAACTAGTTCATTGATAGATTAGTTTTCTTGAATAGTTAATTATAGTTAGTTATAAATCATCTTTATTCACCAAATCAATTAAACCAATCATGACCATTCATATGCAAAAAAAAAGAATATCTTGAAAAGGCTTTATAGACAAGGAAGCAAATGCAATTGCTAGGTGCAAACCGAAATTGCAAAACCTTCACCAACATCTTCCTTTGTGTTTCTTGTGCTACAAATATTCAACAAGCTATAGCTGTCCATATTAATTGTATTCCTTTGTCTATGTTCAAGCCATCTATTTATTCTATTGCTTTCGCTATTATTTCATGAAAGCTCAAATGTCATAGTATATGTGGCGTATCAGCTAATAAGTCCATCTCACATTTTGCTCATGACAATTTAGTTTGTCTCATCTCTCTCCAATACATTAATCAAAGTCAATTAACAAATAAGTCAATCTTACACTTGACTCATGCAAATTAAGTCAATTCTATCTTTTACTCATTAATGAAATTAACTAATTAGCTTAACAAGATAGCTTTCAAACAAGTTAGGTCAGTGATCAATCAAGCTGTTTGATTGATGAGCCAATTGAGTTCAATAGTTAATCATAGTAATAGCAAAAAAATCCTTGTTAGATGATGTCATAGTTGAATTTGCTTTTGTGTGCCTATCTGTACTTTTGCTATAGCTTGAAGCAATGATGCTTTATGGTTCAAGTATTAAGTGTAATTGGAAACCTTTGTTGATTTAAATTGATTGATTTAAATCTATTGGAAAACCATACTTACAGTGGTTGTTTAGGCTTGATGCAAAACAACAATATAGTTAAAATGCATATCGAAAGCCTGTAGAGAACCATGCTCACACTTGAACATTTGGAATTCAAGAACCTATGATAAATAGTCTGCCAGGTTAATCTATTTTCATTTAATACTTGTTTCTATTGAATCTAAAAAAATACTTGCTGGTGTTTTTCAGTGTTTTGACCATTAGTATCCATTACACTATCATAGTCATCCATTGCAATTATAATTTTGGGAGTTTTTTGCACAAATGTGTTTTGATGCATTGTGAAACCCAACTTCCATTTCTAGGATAAAATGAAGCAAAATAAATAAAAGTAGCAATTTGTTACCTTGAGTAACTTGTCTCTTGGTGTTCATTCAATGAGCACATGAGTTTTTGCTCTGCCATTATAAATGTCCCCTTTGTATAGATAAAAGCTATCAGTTTTCAAATCTATGCCTTTGCTTAAATTTATTTGTATATGGAGTAACATTGTTTTCAAGTTCATGACTGATAATAACACGTATATTAGAAAACTTTGAATCAAACTACACAAATCATTAAAAAAATAATATTTCTCTCTTTGTCTTATATTGCTACAGATAAAGCTTCTTTTCAATCATCATATGTATACCCCACATATTCCTAGACTAACTGTATTAACTTAAAGAGTCTTGACAAATTGCCAGAAGAGCTGACTATTTTCATCTTTGCATAAGCCTCCACTGTATTCCACACTATATTATTGCTGTCTACCTTTTTACCATCAAAACTTGTCTACATATGGCAAATGACTAAAATTACACATCCTTTTGTTGGATTACTTACCATGTTCTGCCACCTTAATAAGATCAGGTACAACCATAATGTATTAAAAATGAATTTATAACTATGCAATGCAGTCAAGCCCCTGTTTTCCAAGTTATAGCCAAAAAAACTATATGATTATACCACAAATGGAGATTCTTACTCCAAACAAGAGGGAATAAAAACATAAGATGCAATTGTTAGCCAGGTCCTTCATTGCTCCCTTGCTACTGGTAGATATCACAAAAAAGTAAAAACCTATTTCTAAGATGATAATGAATTTAAGGCACTTGAAGTAAGTTTGTCTCTATAATATTTCCCACACTTATTTATCCCGAGCAGCTATGTATTGGTTTATAGGTAGATATAATAGTTGAAAATGCTATCGTAGACATATATTCACAATGTGGAAATATAGATAAGGTCTAGGAATTGGAAATAAGGAATGCATAGGAAACATAAGCTATGAAATACAATGACATGTAGCATAAACAAGTAATAGTTTAAACTCCAATAATCTGTGAAAAAGCTTTTATGAACATTGATTTTTTATTAGATTAAACATTTGCAAAATACACATACAGTAATGCAAAAAGGGTATCTGGTGATTTTGCTATCAATTCATATCACCCAAGAACTGCTTCTGATAGAGACACACTTCCTCCTTCATCTGTTTTACTTTAGCAGAATCTGTTCAAGAACTTTATTTTGTTAAATGAAACAATTAGGAATTTGGAAAACAAAAAAAATAATGGATTGTTGAGCTTTCTAATTCATCATGATTTTTCAATTTTTTTACCCCACTTTTACAGCATACTAAATAACAAGCAACTAAAAATAACTTTAAGAACTATACAATGCTCCTGTAGAATAAGAACACAAACAAGTATTCAAGGGTACCTATGATGTTTACTTCTACACCAAAGTCTAAAAGAAGGCTCGCACAGTCTTTGTATCTATTTGCTGTTACAATGTGCTAAACACAGTATATCAAAAAGATTTTTCATGTTGTTCCAAACTCTTAATAAAAAAGAATCTCCATATCCTACCATCAAAGAAAATGCATTAAAGTCAAAGGAGTTTGAAATTGAAGATAACAAACCTAATAGCACTCACTTGGATAAACTGTTTTGTATAGTTTGAATTTTATTGGTTCCTAGCATCAAGGCATGAATACTCATGCATTCAGTTGGAATGCTTTTAACTGGCAGCATTGGGCAATCACATTTCGGCATTTAACATATTACTTATTTTTTTGTATAGTTTGAATTTGGAGAGCTATTTTTTATATTGGAAAATTAGCATTTATCTATTTTCCTATTCATCTGAGTAGCTTTATAAATCATTTTTGTTTTGAAAATTTGGGAAAATGCGAACGCATAGATTGATTAAATAAATTTAAGCAAAGTCATAGTTTTAAAACTGGTGGCTAGAGGTACGTAATCCATGAATGCAGATTAAATGCATTAAAATATCAGGAAAATGTGAGCGCATAAATTGATTAAATAAATTTAAGCAAAGGCATAGTTTATAAAACTGGTGAGTAGATGTACGTACTACATGGATACAAATTAAATGCATTGAATGGTATTTGGCTCGAGGTGAAGGCATTGGAATGGCTTAGTGGCCACATGTGGCCAGGGTACTTTGGTCATTTAATATAGAGTTAAGCCACTTGCTATATATCTCTATTAATTTGTGTGTGTTGCTTTTGTCTTCTGTAAGCGCGTGTTCTGAGGAAGAGTTTGTAGCAACTGAGCAGGAGATGTTATAGTTGCAGAATCTAGACCCAGAAATGGGTTACTTGAGGTGATAATTTGTTATTTTCTACAGTTTCTTTCCATTAAAGTGCATAATCAAGTTGTGTTTCATAGTGCTTTAGTTGGACTATCACTATCACTTTATGCCTGATGTGTCGGTGCATGTATGTATGTATGCATGTCTCTATGTACATATGCATTTATCTATGTGCATATCTATGTAAACATTTGTAGATGCATATATGCATGTATGCATATGTGTCTGGATATATCTATGCATATATGTATTTATGCATATATGTATGTGTGTATAGATGCATCTATGTGTATATGCATGCATGCATATATGTTTACATCCATACATGCATTTATGTGTGTCTACATGGATGTATCTATACATATATATACATATGTGTATATATATGTGTGTGTCTATATGTCTTTTCTAGGAAAGAGTTTACAGTGACAGGGCAAAGGTTGTCATGGTTCTAAAAAGGACAATCATAGACAAGCTACTTCAGGCAATAAATAATTATTTTCATCAGTTTTCTTTTATTTTAGAGTCCATAGGCAGATTGGGTTTCACAGTGCTCAGCCTACGCTAATCTTCATAGACTAGTTCCTCGGATGAACAATTGTCTTTTCTCCAATGTACAATATGGGAGCTTAACAATAACTTGGTGCTTATGAGTCCTCTAAAGATTACATATCTTCAATTACTGCAGAACTGTTCCATAGTGCAAACTTTAGAGCCACTGTGTTGTTAGCATGTGCCATAATGGGACCTTTCAAACAATATGTGGACAATGTGTTGAGAAGGCTTTGCAAAACTGTCAGGCAAATGCAATTTACAGATATAAGCCTAAACTCCACAATTGCTTTCAGCTTTCTCATTGTCATTAAAGCATAAAGGAAAGAGGATTTTTTCAAAACTTCTAATTTATGTACTTTTACATGATAATTCACCTTATTAATTAATGAATCAAATTATCTTAATTAATTAATCTTCTTTTCCCTTCTATCATTTCATATCTAATTAATTAGGTAACTGCTAAATAGTATTTACATACATAATAATTAAAACAAAGAAATAATTATAACTATCCTTGTGCACATTTGACCCATCAATCAAAGTCAATTAATAAATCTGATTCCACCTGTTCACTGATAGTATTTGCATGCAATTTCCTTGAGAAGTCTTGAAAAAGAGGATTACTCACACACCAATAAGGATTCTTATTTGTAACGTCCCTATCCAAATCATCTTCATTGAATAAGATGTTGTGGCATACATTAATTGGATGTATCTCATCATCTTTCTTATCAGGATGCCAACAACCTTGGTTTGTATTTCTCCTTGAGTGTATCTAAATGCCATGAGTTATGAATTCTACTTGCATGTGGCTTGATTGCACAAGTAATAGTAAGTGCTACATAATGGTACAAAATAAACTTATGCAAATGGAAATGAAATGACCCCATTTAGTTAGAAAATAAATATTTATCTGGCTTCCACTATTAAGTGATAGCTAGTCTAGCATTAAACAGTAGCTAGAAATTGTTTTTATCAGAACTTAACAGTGCCAGCACAGGTCTGTGTTGATTTTTGGTTTAGTATTGACAGGTTGCCATGGCCTATTTACACTTCTTCAGATGCTTAAGAAAATATGGCATCTATTCCATTGATTGCTCTTAAAGAGCTTATGCCACCATTGCAATAACAAAATTACACTAATGCATGCATATGAAAAATATGTTCTATATTATAGGGTACACAAATAACAATAAGAATTTTAAAATTATAAAATGCAATTTGCATTATAAGAAACAAAAGTTCTTACTTAGGTTCTTTCTCATCGAAATGAATCTACATAAGAATTCTATTTTGTTTTTATGAATAACATAGTATATGTCGCTCACTGTACTCATTTGTCTAAATCATCCTTGTAACAGGGATCAGTGCTTTCAACTGTATTTAAACAATCATGCACAAACTGCAACGTGAGGTTACCATATTAACCTTATTTTTTTTTTTGAAAAAAACAATGCAGAGTTTTCCAAATATGCGCTTCTAGGAAGATTTCCCATGGTTGTAGATGAAATAGTATATGTTTTTATAATTTTCTCACTTCTCAATTTTGTCATTGTACTAGGAAAAATTACCTGTGCCTATAATAATAGTCAGAATTTGTACATTGCTGCAAGTATACTTGATCATTCAATAGCAGATTGCAAGGTCAGCTCTCCAAATTGTCTTTCTGCTTTTCTTGAGATGCAATTAAAATTCTTCAATATAATGACTGCATAAAGTTCTTTTTCATGTTTTCATTTTGTCATCTTGTATTCCTCATTTCTTTGAACACAAATGATTTAAAAGGCTACATGCACATATAGAAACATGAAAATTCATTTTCCACAATTGCAATAGTAATTTGTCTTCAAAAAATAGAACAAGTTTTTCTTATGTGTTAACTAGTTATACTTCCTCTATACAATATCCATAGAATAGAATGAACTGCTAGAATGCAATTTTTAAACCCTATTTGCAGTTTCAAATAGCCTATAAATTCATAAGTCTTTGTTTTATGTCAACTGGTTTTTACCTATATGCATTTAAGGCAATTTTGTTCATAAGACTACTTATATCTGTGGCAAGTTGCTATGCACTATGCAAGTGAACATATGTTTAATCTTCCTGTATTGCAAAAAAAGACCACAAATTTAATTTCAAAAGCTGACATGGCACATGAGTACAATGAATGATGCACTATGTTACTCATAGACATGACACAATATTTTTCTATGGTCTTGTTTACATGCAAAATGACATTAACCACAATTTTTTTTTTGCTCACATTGCCAATTTCACTGTGTGCTTTAAACCTCTAAAGTAAGAGAAAACTGATGAAAGAAACTATTTATTGCCTCAAATAACTCATTTCTGGTTCTAGACACTGTAACTATAACAAAGTCTGCTCAATCACTATAAACTCTCCTAGAACAAAGACTTGTAGAATAGAAAAACAATTTGCGCAAAGTAATAGTCATGCTTAACAAGTGACTTAAGTCTATAACAAATGAACAAAGCAGCCTGGCTATACATGTCCACCAAGCCATTCCAGTAGTTTCTCATCTAGCCACATGCTATTTAATGCATTTACTTTGCATTTATGCACTGTGTGCCTGCACCTGTGAGTTTTAATCTCTTTTTTTTATTATTTAATCGATCTATGCCTTCGATTTTGCTCAATGAACCTATGCCTTTGCATTTTCCTCAAATTTTTAAAACTCAACTAATTTTTAAAGCTATTCCCACAAATAATAAAAGCTATAGATCTTCTTTGATCAATCAATGCCTTTGCATTTCCCTGATTTTTTTAAAAACATAAATGATTTATGAAACTATTCTCTACATGCCACTTAATTCATGTTTATGTGAATAGCTTTTAAAATCATTTTCTCTTTGAGAAAATCAGTCACTTAGAAGTACATAGAAACCTAGGAATACAATTACACAAAACATTTAAAGACCATAGCCTGAGATTGACAATGTGAGCAAAAAAGATTCTTATCCACCATTTCTTGCATGTAAACAAAGCTACCTGAAAATATTGTTTTGTGTTTGTGGCATTGAAAGTATACATCATGCATTGTACTCATTTATCCAATTTTTCAATGTAATAGGAATAAGTACATACAATCCTGGTGGGGGACAGTGGATGACAAGGTCAGGTTGAAGAATTAATACTATTTTTCCCTTGTGCTTCTAAAAAATTGTTTGCTGTATAATATGTCATGTAGGCTTCTGCTACTACTCAAGATCCATTTTGCAACATATATAGAGATTATTATCTTCCAAGATGCTCGACAACATGATTAATACTATAGAATGCTATTGAGTAAAAGCACATAGGTGACATAGGAAAAAACTATAGATTTTGCAATCTAGATGATAGCGTTTGATACTATTCATACATAACATCTGCTATTCTCAAACACATTAGGGTACAAAAGGAACAAAGAAAATGATAGACGTTGACACCTATGAATTGAAAAAGTGCCCCCAAATATCAAACATTGACTACACGCTTAAGAGCGAGGGGCTTTGCAGATTAAATACTTTTGTATACAATGTTGGCGATTGTTTGTTTGACTCATTACAACTACTACTTAAAAATCACTACACATCAATTCAACTACAAAATGAAGTTATAGATTACTTTTTGAGTTGCCTTCGAAACAAGGACAAAGAAGCCATAAAATCATACAACTATGAACTAGACCCTGATACTCTATATACATTGCACAAAGTACATGATCCGCAAACATAGTTCTACAAAATGTGATTATCTACAAAGCCACAGGCAGATTGCACTGAAAGTGGATTGTGGGGTGACTTATTCTGCATTCACTAGATATCCAAATGGTTGAATATACAAATATGCCTTTGGTCAAAAACAACAATAAGAAGGTACTTACAGTTCAATAGTTCTGATTACATAGAATTAGTCTCTATATATTTCATGACATGAATTCTTTAAGTGGACACTTTGAACCATTGTTAAAAATTGAAACACAAAACGTAACTTCAAAACAGCCCGTAGGTTCACATGAAATTAAAAAATTGTGCACAAAGTATCCTTGAATATCAAACATTGACAATGTCCTTAGGGTTGAAGGCCTTTGTAGATTAAGCACATTTGCATACAATGCTGGCGATTGTTTGTTTGACTCGCTTCAAGTACTACTTAACAATCAGTACACCTCAACTCAATTATGAAATGGAGCTATAGATCATTTCCTAACTTGTCTTCAAAATAAGGACAAAGAAGCAATTAAATCATATAACAATGAACTAAATCCTAATACTCTATATACATTTCACAAAGTACATGACCAAGAAACATACTTCCACAAAATGCAATTGTCTGCAAGACCATGCACAAACCATAGTGAATGTGGATTGTGGGGTGACTTGTTCTGTATTCACTGGATATCCAATTGGTTGAAAATACAAATAAGCCTCTGGTCATTGACAACATCAAGAAAGTACTTAGATTTCAATGATTCTAGATATACAGAATCAGTCTCTATACTATTCCATGATACAAACCCTCTGGCTGGACATTTTGAGCCGCTTCTAAGAATCAAAGCCAAAAATCTAACTCCCCAATGCTCAACAAGCTTACTCCAACTTAAAAAGTTGATCAGAAGTGGTCCACAATACAAAATTACTTACTTGAACAAGACACATGCTTTGCCAAAAACCAAGAAGAATTTGATACCATTTGTCACGGAAAACAATTTTAAACATAAATCAACAATAAGACTTAATCACCTGAAGAACTTGATTAGAAAAGAAAAACAAAAAGAAAGTATACCTACCAGTCCAAAGAAAAAAAGAACATTGTCACCAATAGAAATTTATAAAACAACAATACAAGATACACCAAAATACCCATGTGCAATTTTCCAAGCGCTCTATTTGAACAAGGACATCAGGACATTCAATGAAAAACAAAAATAACTATACTGTAAGCTACTACAATCAGATTCCTTACCATTCACATATTTCATATGCCATGTATGCTACTTTGCATTGAAACAGTCCACTATTCCAAAGTATGCTACCCCACAGAAAATAAGAACTAATAGACCATTGTGCTATGTACAATATTTAACTTAGCTAGAAGAATGACTTGTCTCACTTAGAATTGCATTTGCACAGATTTGGGAACTAGGGTTCAAAAGGTCTCAAATAGGCCTAACAGGTTCTATTAAAAATGTTCTTGTTGACATGAACATTGTACAAAGAGTATTACCACAATCAATTAACAACACACAAACAATTGTTGTTTCGTTGAAAAGGCGCTTACAATACAAAAATGAATTTCAAAAAGGCATGGTGCAGCCAAATGTCATCATGCAAGCTTTGACTCAATTAACAAGGAGACCATTATACAAAATGCACAAAGTCCACATTAACCAAGATTGGCAAGAAGTTCTCCAATGCACTCAAGAAAACGAAGACAATAGTCCACAAAATACAAGTGCAACAGAATCAGATAGTGAAATGGAAAATGAAAACCCATCAGAAACATTGATACATGGATTTATTGAGTCTAGAAGTATCCATAACATGAAAGACAAGATTATTGAAATGGCACCTGCAGAGGACAAGTATCCAGTTGGAATATTTAAGGACATGTATGTTGAAGAAATGAATTTCCCAACTTTATTCTTTGGCAAACCACGTGATAATGACATTGTAAAAAACTTTACATATAAAAAAATAGTATGCTAGGAGCTCTTACAGTCACAAAGACAATTTGCATATCATACAACAAACATTTTTTTCAAAGCTATTAAGGTACTAATACAACAAGTACTGTCTACAATGACAATAAGAATCCAAAAATGCCAGTTAAAGGGATGAAATCTATTTGCAAAAGATGTTAAACACAAACCAAATCGAGAAAAAATTCTTAAATCAGATATTGGATATGTTGATTTCAAAAGAATAAGAATCTCTCCAAACTATTCACAACAACTTAAGAAAAATGTATTTGCTATGATTTGACAACTAGGACCACCGACATTTTCATCACTTTCACTAGTGCTGAGCAAAATTGGGATCCACTAATTCAAACATTACAAGAGTTGCACAATCTACACCAATTAGCACAAAACCATCAAGAATCTAATGACCCAATGCACATTGACAAATTTGAACTAATCAAGAAAGATCCTATCACTTGTGCACATTACTATAAACATAGAATAAATGCAATAAAAAAATTGATACTTACAAATGACTCTTTCTTTGGAAATGTCATTGATTACTTCTCAGTCAATAAGTTCCAAAATCGAGGAAATGAACATGATCATTTCCTCATATGGGTTAAAAATGCACCAATCTACACAGAAGATAACAACACGGACATCATATCTTTTGTTGATAAGTATATTACTTGTGACACTGAAAATTTGGAACCTGCTTTAGCAATGCTACACAAACATCATCATACAAAGAAATGCAAGAGATCAAGAAAATGACTTTGTAGATACAATTTTCCTTTCCCACCAATGCAAAAGTCAACTATACTTTTACCAATACTCCAAAAGACTGAAGCAATAACTACAAATGCCACTGACATCTTTTCAAAACTCCAAAAAGAAAACTATGATGAAACATTCACTTTTCAAATGTTCTTAAAAGAAATAAACTTAACTGACAATGAATACATTGAAGCTTTGAGCTCAACATTAAACAGGCCTATGCTTTTTTTAAAAAGAAAACCATCACAAATATGGAACAATAGTTTTTCAAGGAAAATTCCAGATCTTTGGAAGGCTAATACAGATGCATAGTTTGTCCTAAATGCATATGCTGCTACAATGCATTATAGCTCATATATTGCAAAAGTAGACAAGTCAATGACATATGCATTCAAAAGAATACATACAGACCACAAGCAAGACAATATTGATGCAATACGAATGGTGAGTAAACTTGGAAATACCATGCTTAACTTGCAACAAATGTCATCACAACAAGCTGCACATATTTTTTTGTCACTGCCATTAAACTACAGTTCAAGAAAATGTATATTCATTGATACACGATCTGACAATGATCACACATTTATACTAAAATCTGTTAAACAATTGAGCAATGAGCCAGACGAATCAGAAAATGTTCTTGCGAAATCTATTATAGACTACTATTTAAAATGTCCTGAAAAAATGGTGGACATATGTCTTGCAGAATTTATTTCAAGATACAACAAATACGGTACTACAATTGAACCAAAGGCCAAACCAAATGTGGTACGGTTTATCAATTTCAACAAACACTTTGATATAGATAATCATTGTAGAGAGAAATTGGTTCTCTATGTTCCATTTACCATTAATGAGCATACACTCAAACAAAACTTTGACTCTTGGGAACATGCATACATGTACCATGGACAAACCATTCAAACAAATAGTGCAAAGTTCATCCACAACACAAACTCTGCATGGGGTGACATTGACACAACTATAAATGATTTTCAGTCTCTTGAAGATGAAAAGCTCATTGACCTACCAATGCAAGCAAAGCTTCGCTAGAAAGAACTATATGACATACAAACAGACCTTCCAAACATAGGTCGTTCTAACCCAAATACCATGCATACCAATGGATTTGAAATTGCAAAGCACCCATAGATTATAGATAACAATGAATACTACAAGTTAAGATGAATGTTAAATAAAGAACAACAAGCAATTGTTAAAGATGTTCTCATAAAAAAAGATGAAAAATCCACAAAAGCCATTGCACTTGTTTTTGACTAGGGGAGCTAGAACAGGAAAGACTTTTACAGCAAAGGCCATCTACCAAGCTCTCATTCGCATCTATAGCAATTCTGTTGACAATAATCCAAACAAACCCAAGGGATTATTAACTGCATATATAGGTAAAGCAACATATAACATAGGGGGATTCACATTACATTCAACATTTCACATACCTTTTAACACATCATAATTCCTGCCACTGAACATTGAAGTGCTTGACACTATGTCAAAGCACTATGATCAATTGCGCATACTTCTTATAGATGAGATATCATTAGTTGGCTCAACCTTCCTACGGTATATTGATAGAAGACTACGAGACATAATACAAATGCCTACATCATACTTTGGAAACCTTGATATAATATTTTGTGGTGACCTTTACCAGGCACACCTAGTCCTTGACTCTGTGGTTTTTGAAAATAGGCCTACTCCAATTGAATTAATGCCTTATAGTTTCTGGAAAGATCACATAAAATGCTATTCATTGGTGACTACCATGAGACAAAAAGATGGAATATTTATTTCAATCCCTAATAGACTACGAGTAGGCATTCAGACAACTCATGGCATAGACTATCTCAACAAAATTTTCTTTCGTCCTGTACCATTTGATCTATTGCTTCCATACCTTTTCTATAGGAGAATTGATGTTCAAGCACATAACAACAAAATACTATCAATCATTCCAACCCAAATGATAGTGCTAGATGCAATAGATGAACTTGAGGAGGACCTTAATGCAATACGAGTATACAGTCACACAACGACACTTCCATCACAAATATGCTTGAAACCAAACATTCTTGTTGAACTTTATGTAGGCAATTACAATGTTCAAGATGGCCTCGTCAATGGTTTAGATGGAATTTTTAAAGCATATACAACACAAAAAAATATTGATATTTTCTGGATTAAATTTAATGACCCATCAATCGGACATCATCAACGCACAAAACTAGCACAATGCTATTCTACTATCATTGACAAAGAATAGGTGCCTATACAACGCATTGCTAGGCCAATCCAGAAAATAACAACAAACAAGAAAATTACAATTAGAATACAATTCCCAATACAAGTAGCATGTGCACGAACCATACATCGATCCCAAGGATTAACAATGGAAGCCTTGGATTTTGATCCCACAGGCATTAGACAACATGGGCTAACCTATACAGCTCTATCACGAACAAAATCAGTAGAATCATTATTTCTATTACAACCTTTAACTACAAAAATCTTCAAAGTTAAAGACAAAATACAACTAGAAATATCTCATCTCCAGACATGTGCACAATGGCAATTTGATAACCAAAGCACATGTTCAGAAAACAAATCACATATCCACCTATGTACATTGAACACTCGTAGCTTGAAAGCACATGCATAAGACATTGTTAATGACTATGGCATAATGCAATTTGATATCTTGTGTCTCCAAGAAACACATATGCATCCCTTTGAGCTAAATATCTTGCTGCAGTATTTCGATAGCTTCTTTGTACATAACATACATGGCATAGCAACTTTAACTAGGAAACATTTATTCTTTTCAAAAACAAAACAACATGAAACATCAAATATTGAAGCCATCACATCAACAATAATGCTATCTAACAATGAACTCAATGTTTGTAATATTTATGCAAGACCTGCAACTGCCATAGATGAAGTAATCACAATCTTGCAAATAGTTATTGCATCCACAAATTCAGAAAACATGTACATTTTAGGCAATTTTAATGTGAACATGTTTTCAAAAAGCAGAAGCAAAAAAATACTTCATAGTTATATGCAACAGAACAATATACAATTTATGTTGGACCAACAACACAACATGGGCAAGTCATTCATTGACCACATTTGGTCCAACACGACTACAAATATATGCTCTATCTATAAATCAGAAGCATATTGGACTGATCACAATCCAATTTTCCTAAAATTGCATGTTTCCCAATAGACATATTCAACTTTATAGAACTTATAGCCTTATATCACTTTTATTCTTTGCAATGCCTTTTTCAATGCTATATCCATTATTTGCAGGAGATCTATGGATGAAACTAAAAGAAAGTCAAAGAAAATACAAACCACAAAAGAAGAATCAACACAACGATAAAGCACTCATAGTATTATTCCTTCATACTCATTCACCCAAATCACAAATATTCAAATAACATTGTTCCAATTCTTTGCAGGACACCAAAAGATGTATCAGAAAGACAGGAAAAACAAGTGAAAATTGCACAGGAAGAGTCAACACAACGGTAAAGTGCTTGGTTCTTCATTGTACCACCATTTGCCCAACTTGCTAATATTAAATTAGCATTCAATTGAAATTATCCTTGTTCCTTGTAGGACAAGAGTCAAGAAACCTAAGATTGTTTCAATTGAATAGCTAAATGCAAAAAGAGCTGGAGACACCTTCCAAGGTGATGTGCTTGTTGTCTACAAAGCAACATTGGATACGGCCAACAAAACACGGGAAATGTTGCGTGCTGATTTAACAGATCACAAAGAAGAAATGACAATCACGTTAAATATTAGTGGAAACTTTATGTATAAACATGAGCCTAAAATAGTCTTGGGGTCAGCTATCTCAATCTCAGATTTCCAAGTTGCACCTAGGACAGATTACGATAGAGGTGACTGTGATTGCATTTTGATTTTAATAGACATAAGCACCACTGAAAACATCCCACGCCTCTGTCAAGAGTACAAATTCATTCCAAGTACAACTATCAGCCAGCTGCTAACAACTATAAATGAGTACCCAGCTGGCACAATAGCTGTGCTAGTAGTTGGTGCCAATAAAATGGGTACCCAATTTGCAGTTGACATCAAAGATGGCCACACTGACATAGACAGAGCACAGGTATTTCAGTCTACAAAAAAATTTCCTATTCTTTCAGTGTCAACCTTTTCTCTTTCCATAGTGGTCTCTATAACAATTTCCATAACAAAATATAATTCTCTCATTGAATCATAGGTGCTATTACGGTCAACATATGAGCAACAATACTTTGCAATCGAAGACTAGTCGCATACAAATAAAACACCTACAATTCTTTTCAAGAATGTTGTAAGAAAAACAGATCAAAAGAACACGTTTCACACATGTCGGTCAACATTCATCTGTAACTTGAATGACAAAAGAAGCTTGGAAAAACTCAACAACCTACTACATTCAACTTTTAAGGTAATGACATTCATTCTTTTTAAACTATCGCATCCAAACCTGTATTTTTTGTCTCCTCTAACAATTTTGAACCATATTCTATAGGTTTCTGCTACTCTAAAAGCAACAAATGCATTTTCCAATCCATTTCATGCATGTTGTCCAAAATGAAAATGCAAATTCACTACTTATGGCACACTCCAAGAAAAATCTGCTCACTACAAACAGTGCAACCAACAAGTCAATTATACATTCTGTTTGCAACTTAAAACTATCATTACAACTTATGACAACCAAACAATTCAGTCTTCAATTGACCAGGTCACCATGCACCATCTATTGCCCAAACTGCAAAACCTCGGCTATGAAGACTATATCAAGGACAAGTCAGCAGTGATATTCATCCTATGGGACTTTAGCGCTAAAGGACATTTTAGCCTTGACCAAAACAATGCCATTGTTGAAGCCATTTGCATTGGAAAATAGACAGGAAACATCACCAAAAGGTAAAAAATTCATTCATATGTAAACTTTTTCTCTTGTGAACCAGCACCTCAAATCACCATCCATACAAACTATGTTTCTAATATGTAGCATTTTCTTGGCTTTACAGGAAACTGGGAATACAGGAGTATAGATTTACATTGTTCAGAATTTAACTTTTTTGCCTTTCCATGCTCCAAGACATTTCACTAGTTTTGACATGTTAAAGACATCTTTGGTTTTAAAATACTCTATTGCTATTATACATTTAGACACTTTTATAGGTTATTATGTTAAAGTCTTCTTCAATATGGACATCTGAAAATCTAATTTTGTTTTTGCACCTACAAAGACAGTGGTTCTCTATGTACATCCGACATATATGTTCAATAATTATTAGCCCTCTATGCATAATGCCATTCAAACTATATAGTTTAAATGTTTCCTTTTGCATTCTATCATTTCTAGCTTTTCCAATATTTGCTCTCTGTTTGTTATGTTTTCAAGAGTTTATGGTGACTGAGTAGAAGTTGTTATTCTTGCACACTCCAAACCCATAAACAAGTTACTTGAAGCAATAAATAGTTATTTTCCTTTGGCTTTTTTCATTTTATGCTATTAATGCAACTAAGTCTAGACATTGCTTTTATGCATTGTACTTTATAGTCACTTTTCCATCACGCATTCTAATGTATAAAGTACATCCTTGTATAGAGAAATCTATTTGTTGCTTTCACTGCATATATGCATATTTACATGTATATATGCCTCTATGTCCATATGCACATATGCACATATTCATGTATGCATGTATTTATCTAAGCTTCTACGTATCCCTGTATGCAATTGCGTATACATGCATCCATGCATTTATGGATGTGCCACTCTAGCCTTGTAGAAATTTATTTTGTTCTATGGATATCACATATAGGAACACTAATTAGCTCTTTCACTGTAGATAATAGTTTTTTTCGTAAATGCCAAATCGAGCTTATATGTGTCAAGATACATATATACTCAGACTTAAAACTACTGATTGATGATCTCTCTTGTTCCATTTTCGTAGACATGTTACTATTGCAATCAATGTGTAAATCATTCATGTCCAAAGAAATTAGAAATAGGAGTGGCAATATGTTACACAACCTTGTGTTATGCCTTTATAGCAGTTTTTTCATTGCATTTCAAGAAAAGCAGAAACTAAAATTTTATTCATATTATTTCATCTATGGCATTTACAGCTTTTGCAATAATTATTACATGCATAGAGTTCAGTGTTGAATAGTTCTATTGTTCATGTCATGGCTTCAACATTGTTCATGTCAAATTGCATTATTTGACAAAGTTAACATGCAAAAACTAAAGTGTCCATTATGAACACTTATTGCATTCCATTATGAACAATTCACTTCCCTTGTGTATGCCTCCATATTTTGCATATGTGCCTATGAGCACATTAACTATAACAGTTCACGAAATTCCTTAATCCTTTATGCTTTCATCATAGCGAAAAATCTCAAAGCAATTGCAGAGTTTAGGTTTAGAGAACACATGCTTACAGAACACAAAAACAACACACACAAAGTAATAGAGATGCATAGCAAGTGGCTTAACTCTATATTAAATGACCAAAGTACATTATCCACGCATGGCCACCTCCAGCAAGAAGCCATTTAATGCATTTAATTTGCATTCATGCATTGCGCTCGCATTTTCCTAATATTTTAATGCATTTAATCTGCATTCATGGATTACGTACCTCTAGTCGCCAAATTTTACACTATGCCTTTGCTTAAATTTATTTAATCAATTTATGCGTTTGCATTTTCCCAAATTTTTAAAATGAAAATGATTTATAGAGCTACTCAAATGAATAGAAAAAATAGATAAATGCTGATTTTCCAATATTAAAAATAGCTCTCCAAATTCAAACTATACAAAAAAAAAAGTAATATGTTATATGCTGAAATGTGATTGGCCGATGTTGCCGGTTAAAAGCATTCCAGGAAAATGCATAGGCAAATTAAAAAATGGGTTCACAAGAAAGAGCTTTTGATTCTGAATCCATATGCATACTTTGATTAAAACTAGTGGCTGAAGGTACATAATTCATTGATGCAAACTCAATGCATTGAATGGCATCTAACTAAAGGGGATGCTGCTTGGATTGCTAATTAGTCTTTGAATATATATCAAGGTTCAAGGAAAAAACTCTCATTATTGCACACGTTGACATAATTTTGGTTCCAAAGCTCTCTTTATGGGACCGCTTTGCAGTAATAAAAAATATACAAACTTTACAGGGCTCACATGCATGAAGTAAAATGGACAAAATGGTTTCTACATAATTCCTATCAAACGCAGATGAAACCTTCTCATTTCAATGAGAAATTTGAATAGATAATACTAGAAGTAGTTTAAAATATGAATTTATAATCAAACTATAAGAATGCCTTAAAGCATTGTGAAACCCTACTTGCATTTCACAATTGTAAACAAAGAAAAAGGTTCATTCTAGAAACTCACCTTGTACTCTTTTCTTGAAAAATTTGCTACAATTGCAGAGTTTAGGTTTACATTGTTCCAAACTTCTCATTACAGCATAGGTTAACAACACATTGGTTCTAAAGCTCTCCCTATGGAACAACTCTACAACAATTGAAGATATATTGTCTTTACAAGGCTCACATGCAGTCAATAGAATAGACAAAAGGGTTTTTACATAATCCCTTTCGAACCACATATCATGGATCCACATTTATTCCATGACTTTTTTCAAATAGTTCACTTGCCTTTTGTATGCTTCCATTTTTTGCATATGTGCCTATGAGGACAATAGCTATGACATTTGAAAAAATTATTCTATTTACATGCATCCATGCATCCTTCCTAGAGATACACATATACATGCATCCATGTGTACTGCAATACATGCATCTATGTATACATGCACCCATGTATATATGTATCTATGCAACTTCATACGCAATCCATGGATATTTCCATACATGCATATTTAAGCATTTATGTATCCAACTATGCATCTATCTATCTATCCATGCAACTATGTTTCTATGTATTCTTCTACCTATAGATGCATCCATGCATATATGTATCTGTGCTTCTATGTACATATGTATACAGGCATCTATCCATATATGTGTAGATGTATCTATGGATACATCTATTCATAGATACATGTATCTACGCATCTATGGATACCATGATAGATGTACACATCCATGTATCTATGGATACATGTATCAAGTAGCTCGTTTCTGGGTCTTGACTCTGCAACAACATCTCCTGTGACTACACAGATCTACAGAATAACAAAAATGAAATGCTCAAAGTAATCACAATGCATCTCTAGTGACTTAAATCTATATTACATGATAAATCCACATGCCATTTTATGCATTCACTTTGAAACACAAACAATAAAACTGATAAATACCACTTTCCAAATAAAAAAAATAACTTTTCAAACATCAACTTCTAGAATTAAATAGCAATATGCACAAAGTGATCATATTACCCTAACTAGATGACTATGAAGCACATGTTACCTATGTAATCTAAAATCTAAAGATACATACCATCCTTATGCACCTATGCACAAGTACATACTGTCTAACATATTAACATGTACATGGTTTTCCACTGCTGCTTTGTTAATTGGCTTTGATTAATAAGTGAAATCTGCAGAAGGATAATTATAATTATTTCTTTCCTTTAGTTCTTTCAGTTCCTAACCCGATGGGGTCATTCTATACTTACTATTAATTGTTTAATACAACTACATGCAAGTAGAAATCACAACTCATGTCATCCTTATACACTTATGCACAAATACATGCTCTCTAACATATTAACATGCACATGCTTTTCCATTGCTACTCTGTTAATTGGCTTTGATTAATAGTTGTAATGTGCACAATGATAATTATCATTATTTCTTTCTTTTAATTGTTATGTATTTAAAGACTAATTAGCAGCTATCTAATTAATTACATATGCACTATTACAAGAGTAAATGAGCACTACAAACTTGATAATAATGACACAATTAACAAGCCACTATCAAGGCGTTCAGTCTAAATACTCATTGATTACAATATGCTAAACATATTTCAATTTTATATGCTTCTGTATATGCATATATAAATGTGTCTTTTTCTTCATTTCATTATGTATCTATGTATCCATAGATGCAATCATGCATATATCGATTTATGCATATATCTCACCATCTCTCCATGCATCTATCTATATATGTATAGATGTATCTATGGCTACATGTATACATTGATTTATGCATATATGCACCTATGAATTGCATGCACACATCCATGTATATATGCATCTATCGATATCTTGCATGGATACATGTATATATGCATGTATGGACTCATGCACCCATGTATTTATCTTTGTCTCTGCCCATCTGCAGATGCATATATGCATATTTCTACACATCCATGTATTTGCACACCTTTCTCTATAACATATCTATCTCTTTCTGCATACATGTGTCTATGCATCCATCCATGCATGTGTGCATAGACTACATACACATATGCATTTGTGCATGCATATACAATACTCTTCCTTAGAACAAAAGCATGTACAACAGAATATAGGGTCCACAAAGCACTTGTGATGCATTGCAACTGGCTTAAGTCTATATTAAATGGCCAAAGTATGCTGGCCACCCATGGCCACCAAGCCATTCTAGTGCCTTCCCCACCAGCCAGATGCCATTTAATGCATTTCCTTCAATTATTTTTACCTCTCTATGTGTTTGCATTTTCCTGATATTTCAATGCATTTAATTTGCACTCATGGATTATGTACCTCTACTCGCTAGTTTTATAAACTATTCCTTTGCTTAAATTTATTTAATCAATCTATGCAATCGCATTTTTCTGATTTTCTATAACAATAATGATTTATAAAGCTATTCTGATATATAGAAATAGATAAATGCTAATTTTCCAATATAACAAAATTTAAAGTTATATGTTGACATACATTCAAGCATATTGTCCATACATGCATATATGCATATATTCCTTCATCCATATTTTCATGTGTATATAAATACATCCTTCCATGTAACATATGCATTTGTATCTATATGAAAATATGCATGCATCCATGTATACATGTATTCATTTCTCCATCTGTCCATGTAGTTCTGTTTTCTATGTATACTTGCGTCTGTTGATGCATCCATGCATATATCTGTGAATAGCTCTACATATTTCTCTCTCCATGCATTTATTGTTCTCTAACCCATTAGCATTTGCATTTTTTTAGTTTCATGATCTTCCATATTTATTGTTTTCATAGTATATGCATAACAACTTCCACTTTGTCTTCTATTTTGACTCTTCTATACTTAAATATCATTATATTTTTATATCTATTCTTCTCTTGTCACATTTCGAGGAAGCTCAAGGATCTCAGCACCTTGTTCAATATGAAGGAGAGTGAGAAATGGGACATGAGTCTTTTTTCTGTGTTTGTATTGACACACTCAGCCCTATGATGATTTTAAAAAGCATAACCAATAACAAACTAGACATTCTTCCACCCTTTGTTCGAAGAAATGATCATTTCATACCCTATCGATTCCATCCATTTCTATTTCCACCCTTGCACGTCCTTTCTTCTCAAATCAAACACATTTCAAAATCCATTTATATGCTTCCCTTGCATCATACCAATGTGTTGCATTCCTTTTTTCATTCAATCTAGCTCACTCATTCAAATTTTTATTTCTTGCATTTAATTTTAAGCATATAACTAAAAAATGATAAATTCATACCATTTACATTCCATTCATTCTCATATCCACTCTCGCATATCCTTGCCTCCCATATCAAATACTTTTCATAACTTATCCATACACCTTCCTTGCATCTCATCATTCTCTCAATTGCCTCTCTTTGTTGCACTCACATAACTCATTCTTCTTTTTTACCCTCACATATCTTTATCTATCTATACCTCAAATATACCTTCATCCATCGTGACAAAATTCACACCATACCAAACAAAGAAAAAGATGAAGAAAATATCAAGGTTATGCAATTAAACACTAAGGGCTTTGAAAATAACAATCATAACATAGAGTTGTATTCAAGAGTTCTTTTCAAAACGTCTTTTCTAAATCTTGTTTATTACAGATCGCTAGAAGCACGTATGACAGTTTCTTAAAGCCTAAAAATGTGTAATCATATTTAACAAATATTTACATGTATCCATTCATTCAAATGCATCATTAGATATCCTTTATACACTTGTTCAAAAAACAATAATGTATACGTTTCAAATGTAGATTGTTTCTAACATTTCTAACTTTATGCACACATGCATTTATAGATTCTTGTTTATGTACCAAATTACATGGACAGATGTATACATCCATGCATGCATAAATGTTTACATGGATCCATATATCTATGCATTCCTTCGATATATGCATTTCTCGTTCAAATTTCAAGGATGCTTTTCACTCTTTTATGCATTGTGTGCACATGGATACATGTATACATGCATGCATGTATACATAGATGGCTCAAGCATTGTTACAAATGTTTAAGATTATTTGCATTTAATAATTCAAACAAAATAATAATACATTTTTTCTTTCTGAATAAGATCATAAAGGACATTTGTTACTGCAAATGTATACATACACCCATGTAAAAATACAAGTATTCATTGGTATATCTATCAAAAATTCCACGTATTTATTCTTTTCATAGTATATGCATAACAACTTTTGCTTTGTTTTCTCTTTTGACTCTTGTATCCTTAAATATCATTATATTTTTATATCTATTCTTCTCTTGTTGCATTTCGAGGAAGCTCAAGGATCTTGGCACTTTTTTTAGTACGAAGGAGAGTGAGAAATGGGACATTAGTCTTTCTTCTATGTTTGTATTGATATACTCGGCCCTATGATGATTTTAAAAAGCATAACCAATAACAAAATAGACATTCTTCCACCCTTTCTTGGAAGAAATGATCACTTCATACCCTATCGAATCCACTCAGTTCCATTTCCACCCTTGCACATTGTTTCTTCTCAAATCAAATAAATTTCAAAATCCATTTATATGCTTGCCTTGCATCACACCAATGTGTTGCATTCCTTTTTTTCTTTCAATGCAACTCACTCATTCAAATTTTTATATCTTGCATTTAATTTTCAGGGTACAACTCAAAAATGATAAATTCATACCATTTACATTCCATTCATTCTCATATCCAGTCTCACATATCCTTGCCTCCCATATCAAATAATTTTCATAAGGCATTCATATACCTTACTTGCACCTCATCATTCTCTCAATTCCTTCTCTTTGTTGCACTTACATAGCTCATTTTTCTTTACTACCCTTACATATCTTTATCTATCTATAGCTCAAATATACCTTCATCCATCACAACAAAATCCACACCATACCGAAGAAAAAAATGAAGAAAATATCAAGGTTACGCAATTAAACACTGAGGGCTTTGAAAATAACTATCATAACATAGAGTTGTATTCAAGACTTCTTTTCAAAACATTTTTTCTAAATCCTATTTATTATAGATAACTAAGAGCACATATCACAGTTTCTTGGAGGCTAAAATGTATGGTTAGATTTAACAAATATTACATGTATCCATGCATTCAAATGCATCGTTAGATATCCTTTATACACTTGTTCAAAAAACAATAATGTATTATTCTCTTGTTTCGATCATAAATGTTTTTTCTATATCTTTCAAATGCAAATTGTTTCTGACATTTCTAACTTTATGAACACAAGCATATATAGATTCTTGTTTACATACCACATTGCATGGCCACATGTACACATTGATGCATGCATAAATGTTTCCATTGATCCATATATTTATGCATTCCTTCGATATATGCATTGCTGATAAATAGTTAATTTTTCCTGTTTTCTTTCATTTAATACTACAAATGCAAGTTGAGCCTCATTGTTAACATGTATACATTCATTCAAATTCATCATTAGATATCCTTTATACACTTGTTCAAAAAACAATATTGTATTATTCTTTTGTTTCAAGCATAAATGTTTACATTGATCCATATATTTATGCATTCCTTCGATATATGCATTGCTAATAAATAGTTAATTTTCCCTGTTTTCTTCCATTTAATACTGCAAATACAAATTGAGTCTCATTGTTAACATAGACTTGTATTCAACAGTTATTTTCAAAACATCTTTTCTAAATCATGTTTATTACAGTCCCTAAAAGCACATATGATAGTTCCCCGAAGGCTAGAATGTATAATCAAATTTCACAAATATTTACATGTATCCATGCATTCAAATGCATCATTAGATATACTTTATACACTTCTTCAAAAAACACTAGTGTATTATTCTTTTGTTTCAATCATAAATGTTTTTTTTTATATGTTTAAAATGCAAATTGTTTCTGACATTTCTAGCTTTATGCA
>VDFB02252616.1:35648312-35658407 GCA_007258455.2 Sequoia sempervirens
TGAACCGATAACTTAGTAAAAAATAGATTTTTGTAGTTTATATTCATAGCGTTGATTACATTGCATTGCACATCTTTCAAACTGAAAGCATTGCTTCACATTTCATAACTAATAACTAGATGTTGATAGATGAAAAAATTTCAATTACAATATAGTTTTTACAAAGTCAACCTAAGCAGTTATGCAATTACTTCACATTGCATGACTAATAACTAGGAGCAGCTGCCAATTGCATTTGGTTGTCATGGAATTCTATGAGACCACATTTCTTTGAGGCATTTTTCAAGCGGAGTTCAACGCCTTGTCTATACTACCACATTTTTCATACATGTCTACCAAAGCATTTTGTCAAGAAGTTCAAGTGTTTCCTTGTTTTCTATGGCTAAAGCCTAAAATAATTGCTTCGAACAAATATGGATGCTTGGAAAAATCTATCAAAAGCATAATAGTAAGCAATATCATAGACAAGGTAGTGAACTCTTTGAAAAAATTCCTCAAAGAAATGAGGTCTTATGACCTAATGGAATGCCATGACAATCAAATGCTTTTGACTGTCATGGCATTCCATCACCATGAGACCTCATTTCTTTGAGGAATTTTTTCAGAGAGTTCACTGCCTTGTCTATGCTAACACATTTTTCATACATGTCTATCAAAGAATTGTATCAAACAGTTCATTCCCTTGTTGCTATGGCTAAAAGCCTAAAACAGGTGCTTTCGAACAAGCTATGGATGCATAGAAAAAATGTATCATAGCATAATAGTAAGCAATAGCATAGACAAGGGAATGAACTATTTGAAAAAAAGGCCTCTAACAAATGTGGTCTTATGGTGGTGGAATGCCATGACAAGCAAATTGTTGTGGATTGTCATGACATTCCATCACCATGAGACCACATTTCTTTGAGGCATTTTTTCAAACAGTTCGCTGCCTTGTCTATGCTACTAAATTTATCATACATGTTTACCAAAGCATTTTATCAAATAGTTCACTTCCTTGTTGCTATGGATAAAAGCCTAAAATAGGTGCTTCCAAAAAAGCTATGGATGGTTGGAAAAAATATATCAAAGCATACTAATTTGGCAATAGCATAGAAAAGACAGCAAACTGTTTGAAAAAAATCCTTAAAGAAATGTGGTCTCAATGGTGATGGAATGCCATGACAATCCATAGCAATTTTCTTGTCATGGCATTCATCATGCCATTCCATCACCATGAAACCACATTTCTTTGAGGAATTTTTTCAAAGAGTTCACTGCCTTTTCTATGCTAACACATTTTTCATACATGTCTATCAAAGAATTTTATGAAACAGTTCATTGCCTTGTTGTTATGGCTAAAAGCCTAAAACAGGTGCTTTCGAACAAGTTGTGGATGCTTAGAAAAAATGTATCATAGCATAATAGTAAGCAATAACATAGACAAGGGATTGAAATGTTTCAAAAAAATGCCTCAAACAATTGTGGTCTCATGGTGGTGGAATACCATGACAAGAAAATTGTTGTGGATTGTCATGGCATTCCATCACCATGAGACCACATTTCTTTGAGGCATGTTTTCAAACAGTTTGCTGCCTTATCTATGCTACTAGTTTTATCATACATGTTTACTAGAGAATTTTATCAAACAGTTCACTTCCTTGTTGCTATGGCTAAAATCCTAAAATAGGTGCTTCCAAAAAAGCTATGGATGCTTGGAAAGAATCTATCAAAGCATACTAATAAGCAATAGCATAGAAAAGGTAGCAAACTGTTTGAAAAAAAGCCTCAAAGAAATGTGGTCTCAATGGTGATGGAATGACATGACAATCCATAGAAATTTTCTTGTCATGGCATTCATCATGCCATTCCATCACCATGAAACCACATTTCTTGTTTTCAAAGAGTTTGCTGCCTTGTCTATGCTAACACATTTTTCATACATGTCTATCAAATCATTTTATCAAACAGTTCATTGCCTTGCTGCTATGGCTAAAATCCTAAAATAGGTGCTTTTGAACAAGCTTTGGATGCTTAGAAAAAATGTATCATAGCATAATAGTAAGCAATAGCATAGACAAGGGAATGAACTGTTTGAAAAAAATGCCTCAAACAAATGTGGTCTCATGGTGGTGGAATGCCATGACAAGCAAATTGTTGTGAATTGACATGGCATTCCATCACCATGAGACCACAGTTCTTTGAGGATTTTTTTCAAACAATTCACTGCCTTGTTTATGCTACTACATTTATCATACAAGTTTACCAAAGCATTTTATCAAACAGTTCATTGCCTAGCTGCTATGGCTAAGAGCCTAAAACAAGTACTTTCGAACAAGCTATAGATGCTTGGAAAAAATATATCAAATCATAATAGTAAGCAACAATTTGATGCAATACAAAGATTTCCAAACCAATCAACAACTTAGGGGACTCTTGTCCCAAACTCATCTTGGAGAAGATCAAACAAAATTTCAACATTTCATAAGAAATCTACTTTTCATACACTCAAATTCTCTTATCATTCATCATTCATCCTTCCAAAAATTTGTATTCCAATTGACTCATTCAAAGTAAAAACCCATTTTAGAAAACTTTGATTCAATCAATTAGATCAACATGCATTTCAAAAACACCATTTTCAACAAGGCACTCTTCCATTCAATCAATTCATTCAACTTGTCCCAAATAGTCAATCCATCATTACAATTTGATTTCATACTTTTACCAGACCATCAAGCACTGTGAACATCATTATTACAACTGATACAAATCAAGAACTTTCTCTCTTAACTTTGTTTTGACTGAACTTACAATTTCATGTATTATTTTACACCAAGTCTCCTCACTGTCCAACTGTCAAAATAACATATCTCACTTCTAAACCCTATCCAAGACTCCATACATCCCTGACACCATCACTTAGACAACATTATCCCAAAATCAACTCACTGATCACTGTTAGGTCAAACTTCTATTCTCTAAGCAGTCAAGGCACTACTTCTCAATGAGACATTCATGCCCTAAATCGGGTGAACCAAACACACTATTTTCAAAACCCAAGATCCAAAACACTTTTAGATACCTCTTAATTCCCATGTCCTCATATCAAAAACTGAGAATAACTTATATTGAAGAAATAAGTAGTTTTTAGTCTGAACTTTGTCAAAAAGGCTACTAAAAAAGGCTTGATTTTCAAAGAAGACCCCCTTCAAACATTCCCAAAACACTTAAAACCTCAAAAAAGTCATTAGAAATAACAAAAAAATCCCAATTTATCCATTTTCAGGGATTAAAAGACTCCTTTTGATAGTATATTAACAAACCCTTGTTTATAGGGTGAAAAACTCAAAAATCAATGAGGTTTTCCTGTATAGACTACATGAAAATCTCAAAACCCCCGGAAAACCATTGGAACATGTCAAAATACATCTGAAAAGGCATTTGGAAACATCTTCTAACCCATGTACTTGTTCTTTCTCCACTATCATGCTAGAAACTGTTTGAAATTTTGATTGGAAAACTTATAATTTCCTATGTAGCAGTAGCTCCTTCAAGGTATTCTTGCTTTTTCCTCCACTCACAAACATAAAAACATAACAAATGATCTATCCCTAACCTACTCCACCAATATACCTGACCTACATTGGTGGAGTAGTGTGGAAATGCCTTATAAGAATCTCAAAACTCAATGCACAAGATTTCAGACCGAGCCATAAGAAGAATGCTCAAACAAACATTAAATTTAATGGATTCCTTCCCAAATGGATACAAACAAATGGTGATTTCCCAACCTACTGGAAACAATATAAATTTGAACCCCAAACTCTTGCACAGTCCGTACAAGTTTAGAAACAACTAAAAAACAGAAAATAAGCTAAAACAGGGAACTCTTTGTTAATTTAATTCTTCCAGAATATAATGATCTCTTTCCTCGGCCTTTAAAATGCTTTTAGAGAAGTTTACAACCATCAACTACCTCTTCATCTTCCTTGAATGATCTATGACTCGTCCTCTTCCTTGATTTTCTTAATTTTCTTGTTTTGTCTTTTCAAATTCTTTTTTTTCTCTCTTTTACATATTTAGCATTTTGGCAATATTACACTTTGTGGTTTTTCATGCCTTGATTACAATTAATTTTGGAATTACATGGACTTAAATACATTTTTGACAACTTAGCCTTTTGAAGGAATTACATGACCTAGGTGTTCTTGCACCACAAGCTATGGTCTCATGGTTTTCTTTTCACATCAACATGATTTGATTCACATTTTTTTCACATGAAAATCAGCGTGAACTAGATTTTGTATTATGGAGATATATTAAGTTTCCACTTCGAGAACCAATGTAAAAATGATACAAAATAATGTTTGAGACTACAAGAAGGCATCAAAATGGCTAGTGTACTAAACAAATTATTATGATTTATGAATAATGTTGATAACTCTACTCAGTTGGCTTCTGTTTTCAAAATCATAGAAATTGAACCCTAGCATGAATAGACTCTATATATCAAGCTACCACAATTCAAGCTACATCAGGCCGATGTCACCGAGACACAACCTGAATAATAGGAGGAATGGCCTATTTCAACATACTACACTCAAACCCTTAAGGGATCGATCCGATTGAACGTAGCTCAGAGTGATTCTGCGTGTTTGGGTACAAAAGAGGACCATTCCTAGCATAAACATGCCTACTTGGATGCATTGGAACAATTCATTTGGTCACACGAGTTGTAGAACAAAAATTGCACCACCTTGCAACTTTCCACTGCTTGCATTTGACACTTTTTTCATCAACTAAAAATTGGACACCACGGGAAAGCCACTCCAAGATAATGAAAACTGAGAGAGGTTATTGTAGAGGGGCCCAATGTGATCTCATAGGATCAAACGAGAAGTTTATAAGCATCATGGTGTCTGAGTAACCTCATGCTGAAGTTTGCAGCCATTTTTCCCTTTGGACCCTTAAGGGACCGATTTGGTTGAACATAGCTTGAAGTGATTCTGCGTGTTTGGGTGTGAAAGAGGAAAATGTCTAGTGTAAACATGCCTATTTAGATGTGTTGGAACATTCTGTTTGGTTATACGAGTTGCAGAACGAAAATTGCACCACTTTGCAACTTTCCACTACTTCCATTTGACACTTTTTCCATCAACTAAAAACTGGAAACTACAGGAAAACCACTCCGAGATAATGAAAACCAAGAGATTTCATTGTAGAGGGGCCCAACGTGATCTCATAGGATTAGATGAAAAATTTATAAGCATCACTGTGTCTGAGTAACCTCATGCTAAAGTTTGTAGCCATTTTTCCCTTTGGACCCTTAAGGGATCGATTCGGTTGAACGTAGCTCATAGCGATTCCGCGTGTTTGGATGTGAAAGAGGACCATGCCTAGCGTAAAAATTCCTATTCAAATGTATTGGAATAGTTTGTTTGGTCACACGAGTTGCAAAAAGCTAAAAGAAAGCTAAAACACCTTCTTACAACACTGTTTAATCAGATTTCACAATTATTTTAACAATGTCTCTTGATCTTCCCCAATGCATATGCTTTCCTTTTGAACTTCTATCTTTTTGTCTTCCACTAAAATTGCTAATTTTGGCTTTTGGCAATTTTTACAACTTTTGCATTTTGCAATTTTTTAATATTTCTTATGCAACTCTATAAAAGGCTCCTTCCTAAGACTCACATTACATGATAAATGGTTTGTAAAGCCCTTATTTAACATAAATAACCCTAAAACACTTAAATTACAAGGTTCACCACATGAATCCCCTTATTGATCAACTTATTTACATCATGACTCAATTGACCTAATACATATAAAAATGGTATTGAATCCTTATTAAATGAAATAGAATGACCTCAAACCATCTAAGAACACCCTAAATGATCAAATGACCTGGAAATAATAGAAACCACAAGGGTTCAAGTGTTCAAAAGATGGAGTTGGTACTCCTGCTTTCAAAAGTATGATTTCCAACAACATAAAACATTGACAAGATCTTTTTGAAGGAATATCAACTTCCTCAACCGACTACAACAATTTTTCAATTTCTTTTACAAGTGTGACCCTTCAACTTCTAAGTATTTGCAAAATGACAACTTTTGGTTTGACAACATTACGTTGTTATGTGCAACTTTTGACATATTGATGTAAATGTCTCCATACCTAAACTAGTGACCTTATGATGGCCTCATTACATCATCTTGACCCTTACATTATGAATTTACATACATTTTCACATTTAGGCCATTCAAGGCTTCATTACACCAAATTGACAATATGCTAACATGACATTGCAACCTCATATCCTACCAACCCAATGTGAGGTCTTACCCACATTGTCATAAGCATCCATTAGATTCTTCACAATAGTGTTTTCACTTGATGCATTCGATGTTCTCAACCCAAGAGTCTTCATGATGTTTCTTTGATTTAAACCCCACATCATTTAAACAAATAGTTGACATTTTTCAATCTCATTTAGTCTTTCAAAGAACATTTTCCAAATCTTATCAGCATATCTTCTACAAGTGCATTCTAGAATTTTACCTTCCATGTGCTACAAAATATCCTCATCAATATTAATCAAAAACTTTGGCTTTCTATGCAAAATTCTAGGTGTTCTCTTAGGTACATACATCTCAACATTAGAAATTTCATCAATATTTAATTGAGGTGGGCTAGATTGCGTACCTTCGATCGAGGGTGGAATAGAAGACATACCTTGAGGTTCACATGGGGATGATGGCATACCTTGTTCCTCAACTCTGAGTGATGATGTACTCTCAACTTCAGATATAGTGGATGGTGTCCAACCATATTCACTTGTGGTAGATGGTGTCCCTCCATATTTGCTTGTGCTTAATGGTGTCCCTTCGTATTCACTTGCGGTAGAGGGTGTGTCTCCAACTATGGTATTTGCATCTCCCCTAGCATGACTCTTTCACATTTGTGCCCTTTGTGCTGCCAATTTCTTTTCTCTGTTTCATGGTTGAGGTTCCTCTTCAACTAGCTTGTTTTCATCAATCATTCCCAATTTCTACTTTTCACGATATTCCCTCATCCATTTTTTCTCTTTATCTCTGATAGCTTGGAGCTGATCATTTGTTAGTTTTTTCCTTTTAACAGTTTATTTCTTTGGCATGATGAATAATTTTACCTATGCAAAAAGTGCTAAGTTGTCAAATTAACTAATTAAAAGCTTTGGAAGCATAACTCAATGAAAGCTTTGGAAGCATACAAAAATAAAGTCAATGAAAGCTGGTTTGTATAATTGTTTGATAAAATAACTCAATGAAAGCTTTGGAAGCATACACAAATAAATTCAATTGTTAAATTTAACAAAATGCCTCAAAGAGATGTGGTTTAAAAATGTAATAGGAAAGTGTGTCGAATTGTGTGATTTAAAATTTCCATTGACAACGTAAGGTTGTAACATGACAAACTGGTGCAGGAGCACCTAGGTAGTGAAATTCCTTCAAAGGCTAATTTGTTCAATTTGTAATTTTTAAGTAAATATGATGAGTGAAGGTCATGAAATGGTGAATTTCAATGTATTTGCACCATGAAATAGGTCACTAGGTGATATTATTGAAAATTTGCTTTTTATAATGTAAAAGTTGTCAATTATTATAAAAATGTAAAATTGCACAAAAGCAGGAAGGTGAAAAGTATTTTTTGTGGAAGGGCAAGGATGGGTTGATGAAGATGAAGAGGTAGTTATTTTGGAAAGCTTTTCTATTCTTTTTTTTAGGTTGCATAGTTATTCAAGCATTTTAAGATTTGATTCTTGTTAGGGAAAGATACTTCTTTCATTCTTGAAAGTTGTAGGAATTGTAATTCAAATAATCAATCTAATTTGAACTTAGTTTCCCAAGTCTCAGTCTGTGGTTTCCTTAGAATTGTTTTGAGAGTCTAAAAAGTGATTCTTAGCAATTCCACTAATGTAGGGCAAGTAGGTTAGTGGAATGGATCATATTTAGTGTCTTTTCAATGTGAAGATGTGTGTGGTAGGGGTAAATAGAAATAAGAAGTCGGGATATTGTTGCATGAACAAAATTATGAATTTTCTCATTCAAAAAAATGGTGTTTTCAAGTAGGGTTTGAGGAAACAACATGTAGAGGAGCTTAGAAATTATTTCAAAATAATTTGTATACATAATGAAGCATGTTTCAATTTTTGGGCGAAGTAGTAGAGGTTTTGCAAATGTTTCATTATAGAAACCCTCATGGTTGGTGTGTTTTCACCCTATAATCAAGTGTTTACTAATTTTGTGTATTGATGGGCATTTCCCATCTTGAAACTTGTTTATTTGTGAGTTTCTACACATGGCCTAAGACTGCTTGCAGGTTTGGTGGATTAGTGAGTAGTTCTATGATGACTTGCTTTGATAAATTGACCTATTTAAGGGCTTTTACCAGTAGACAGCATGTTGGTTCTACTATGTTTTGTGAAATAAGTGTATAAACTTGTATAGTATGTTGAAAAGTATCAAAATAGGCCTGAGAATCTGTATTGGGATTGTGTAAATGCTTTATGATAGAAAAGAAATCACCTAATTAGATGGAATGTTGGCCTACTAGAGATATTTGGTGTTGTTTGCTAAAAACAGAGAATATGTAGAAACAGCGAAAGGAATGTTGTTAAGTGCTTGGGAGCAGTCTCATTTGTGATGCCATAGTTGTGTCTATGCTTGGTATTGTTTTGAAGGTAGATTGTTAAAGATTTGATGATTTGGGCATATGTTTCCAATATATGGCAATGGTGTCTTGAATGCAAAGTAGTCAGAATGTGTCTATATTGATATATTGGAATATTACAATCAAAACATGATGAAATTATTATCTTAAAGGTCTAGTGATAGTGTTAAAATAATGTTGCTTGTTGTTGTTTCAAATGGTGTTTAAGTGAAGATAGGATGATGGATGTGTTGATTTGAGTAAAGATATCTTAAATGGCTAGGATGATGTTTGATTGTAGGTCTAAGGAACAAAGGTGTTTGACTATTTTTTCCTTGAACGGGTAAGTTGAGTTGATGAGTGATTGTTGTATTGTTTATGACAAGAACAGAGTTGAAAGTTGACTCTGAAAATGGTTTGCTATATGGAGATGGTGAATTCACTACTGATAGCCTTATAACTTGAAATGACATTTAAATGGATTTTGGTTGAATGAAAAGTACTTTTGGATGAATTTGACAAAGTTTGTATAAATTGATAAGAAGAACAACAAAAATGAAAGGAAGCCATAATAGAATGAAAGAAAATGTACAAATATTTTGCATACCTAAGAAGGAAAAGTTTCAAATAGAGGATTTCTACCCAATTATGCATCCTTTGCTTCTTCCTTCCTCAAACTCCTCAAAAAAATTTCTTCAAAAGCTTGTTCCCCTCCAAATTTCAATTGTATATCAATTATCACTGTAATTCAAACTTGAATTGATATTATATGCCTCTTAATGTGACAACTCTGCTATTTCATGCAAAGGTGATGGAAAGAACATTCAAAAGGTGATGGAATCTCGCAATCATGCATGCACACTTCACTCAATCACCAAAAAGCTACCTTTTGTTTAAAGCATGCATAAAACCAGGAGAATATGCAGAATGTGGGCCGACATCATGGGTATATTATGATTTTTTACTATTTTTAGTGCAAGAAAACATGCTCTCATTATAACGCGAGCATGTTATTTAATCCTGAATGGACATATCTCTACTAGTTAATAATGCTCTCGCATTATGATAAATTTGGTTTTTTCAAGCTTTAGATGGTACACTTATAGGGTAGAGGATTAAGTGTACTAGGGAGAGAGCTAGAGGGAGTGAGAGAGAGATACCTAAGAAAGGGAGATACTTTAGAGAGAGAGAGAGGAAGGGAGTGAGAGAGAGACAAAGGAGGGAAGGGATAAGGGTAGAGGGTAGAGGGTAGAGGATTTAAGGGTGAATATTTTAAGGTTTACAATTAAGGGTAGAGGGGAGAGAGATAGAGGGAGTTACTAAGAGAGAGAGACCTAAGAGAGGGAGAGGGGGTAGGAGGGAGAGGGTTGAGAGAGGGAGAGAGAGAGACCTAATAGAGGGAGAGGGGGTAGGAGGGAGAGG